>OW203769.1:2490611-2523183 GCA_934045905.1 Leuctra nigra
CCATTGACCATTGACGTTTTCACTTGGTACAAGTGGACATTTGTTGTTTTACAACAATTGAAAAATATCGCAAAGAGTTTTTCCACAGAAATCTACATTCTCATCATTCGAGCTGAAAAGCAACTCGTTCAGTCGAGTAAAAGAGGGTTGCGCACGCAAGTGCAAGAGACATGGTGACAGCATCGTCACCGGTGGTATGACAGTTCGTAGAAGCATTCTCTACCTTCATTCCATTCTCCTCGGAGATCACTAACCCTCATCAGTGTGTTGTGTCTAATGTCCGTCCGTCCGACCGGGTAGCTCAGTTGGTAGAGCTCTCGCCCGGCAATGAGAGGTCCCGGGTTTCGAGCCCCAGTTCGGTCGGATATTTTTCACAACGCACATCCCTTCCTATCATCCTGACTCCATGGAAGTTTTCCACAGAAGCCTAAAATTCTTAGTATCATATTACGTCGCCATTTTGTCCACCCTTCGACTGTGCTGTGCGTTGAACTCAAGGTCATCGGTTCCATCGACTGAGCCACCGAGCGTCGAACTTCTCTCTTCGCTAATAGAATCTAAACTCTCTGGCAGGAGAGTCTTTCTCACTAACTTCATTGCAAACTAGACCCCGGGAAACAATGATCAGACTCCAGCTCTGCGGTTGACTATACATTGGAGATGGAAACAGGGAAGTAACGATCAAGATGACAATACAAATTATTTAACTCTATTTGCACACGGTTTGGGACAAGCGTGATGTATGTATGCGTTAATTACACAATGTGCCAAGCTGATCCATCACCGGAATGCGCCGAACTGTATTTGAGACAAATTAGAGATCACTAGTTCTATTCAGAATACTAGAGAATGTTGGTGACATTCTCTGACGATAATACCATGTGAAATTAGTCAAATGTTGAATAATGTTCCTCTTATCGGAATAAATTCTGAATTCAAAATAGAGAAGATACGTCACAAGATAGTCTTGAGTAGTAACATGATACAAAGTAACACGTAACCTTTTCGATTAAAAGTAACTGTAACGTGTTACTTTAAAAATAAAGTATTTGTATTATCAACGTGTTACTTATTTTTAGTAACTTAACAGATTGGAACATGTTACTAATTTATTTTGTTTCCATGGAATATCCAAGTCCAAAATGTCAAAATAAATCAAAAATTCAAAAAAGTCGTTTTTAGAAAGTAAAAAATAATAACAATTTTGAAAATGAGTATTTTCAGAAGCAATACTATTTTTCTGCCTTTTTTAACTTTGTTCAATTAATTTAATATTTATTTGTGTATTATTTACGACACAACATGTTCACAGATTTTTAAAACTAAAGTAACTGTGAAAGTCACTCTGTTTCATTTAAAAGTAACTTTGCCAGCTCTGCATTGGTGGTTGAAACACATGTGGAATTATGTTGAACCCCCTCACCCCTTTGAGTGCAGTAATTTAGCTAATCCCAGGTTTGACACTAGTCACGTGGTCACACGAATTGCATTAATACACACATTTAGTGATGCATTGAACTGTCTAACTGCACATGATTTCGTGTGACGTTTCACTTCACATGCATATCTCCGCTCAACCAATAGGATTACATCGTCTCCGAATTTCACTTCTCTATAGAAATCGTTATAATTTCGCATATGAATAGATTTTTATGTTCTGCATCATAATATGGCGAGAAAAAGAAGTCAACGTAAACTAATTTTCGAGATATATCGCTTCAAAGTTACAGTTTTTTCCTCTGTTTAACATTGCGACCATACGGAAAAAGTCATGCAGATATTATTAAAAGCGTATTTGGCTGCTTTCCCATTTATAGAATTTTTTGAAAAACTACTATCGTGTATCAGATGCAATATTTTATTATAACATTTCCAATTATATACGTTCGTGGATGTTTAACCGAACTTTGAGGGTTTTACTGCTTTATTTTTACGTTTTTTCATCTGAAAAGTGCAGTTTTACATGTAAAATTGTGTTGCTATGGTGAAACGGCCTTCTAGAAATTCGAAATTCTTTGCAAATTTGTAGAAATTTCCAGAAGACCGTGATTATATCACTTATCCCCCCTTAATTCTGTGGCTGGCTGGAATAACTGCTTAAGTACAAAAAATTCAAAAATTAGATCTTTATATGTAAAATCTTTAAAAAAATTAAGGAATCCAATGGTGAAGTCAGATGTGAAAAATTGTATTTAATAACAAATATAGATTGGCTTAAGTACAGCGTGTTTGTTACATTTGAAAATTCTGTTCCTGGAAAAACTACCTAAGTGCAGTTAAGCCACAGTCATCCATGCCGTACAGCAATACAAATTGTTATTTCAGTGGCTGGAAAAACGACCTAAGTACTGCATTATAAATTGGTTTTTCAGTGGCAGGAAAAACGACCTAAGTACACTTAAGCCATTCACAACACAGCGAACATACAAAGTAAATTTTCAAAACCGTGCAATTCTTGGCCTGGAAAAACGACCTAAGTACACTTATGAGATAATTAACGGGATTTAATTAATTTTAAAAATCCTGTATATTGCTTACATTATTATAATAACTTTCTGACAGTAATATTTCAAATATATTTAATAATGTAGTTGCTACCATTCAAAATGTTGTTTTGGTGTCTACTGAAAAATCAGGTTTTTGTAGTTAAGCAGTTATTCCTGCCAGCCACAGAATTAGTTCGTACCTTGATCGTTAATCCCCTGACTCAAGCTCACTTTATCCACGGTTTCTGATCGTTCTTCCCGGCACGGTCTCTAGTGGCAAGTTATCAAACTTAATCCAAGATGGCGGATCTCGGAGTTTACGTAGAATTATTTAAACGCTGTGAAGTTTCTTGGACCAATCAGAAGCGAGAGGACTTCCAAGTACCTTCGTCAGATATTTGACATGAGTTGTGAACTATTGTTTGGAAATAAGGAGACGTCTAAAGTATGATGTGAGAAATGGAAAGTCTGGCCTCTGGGGGATGACTTGGCATGTTGCCAACGGAAAGGGACATTTCGAATGTAGAGTTTTTAAAGAAATGATGTATTTATTTTAAAAGGTTATACCTCAAGAGATGTTGCGGTTTGAATAAATTGACTGAATACGACAAAACAAAACGCCTGCGATCCACGTCCCCCCCTACTACCCCCCCCCCCCCCCTTTACCCCCCTCCACCTAGAAGATCGTGGCTTTCAAGAAAAAACTTGAATTTTTTATCAACATCTGAACTTTAGTAGTTTTAGCTTTTCGTACAATTATTAAGTTTTAAAATGATAGTGAATCAAAAGCATTTTAAGAAAAAAAACGAGTATTAAGTCCATTTTGATTCAAGTTTATAGAAAATTAAAGAAAATAGGTACTAACACAAATTTGTTCTAAAAGAATTTTATTTTATTTTGTTCACTTAGTGATAATTAGGTATCTTAACAAAAACAAAACTTTGCATATTTGTTCCCTCTTGTACCACATAAAAAGTCTCTTTTGCCTGCGTTATTTAAGATGAAGCTCAGACATTTGGATTTTTAGAATCATTTGTTTGGGATTTACATGAATATTTTAGGAGCCCAATGATATGGATTATATTCATAATTTCTAATAAAACTAAGAATGAAAGAAAATAAAGACGCATAAAAAAGAATTTAAATAAGATTAAATAAAACCAAAAACTTCAAAACACGAACTATGCACAGCGTGAAAATAGTCTAAAGAACAACATTGAGCGCGGTCAGCAGTTGGATGGGTGACCATTCAACTCTGACTTGCCTGTTGCTGCCGCTGGGCCAGAGAGACTGGGGTGGTTGGGGGTTAGTGTGACGACCTCCCTCCACCTGTTATCAGTCTCTCGACGGCGCGGGTTGTGGAGGCTCGTGCTGTGAATGTCACACCGTCCTTCGGATGGGACGTTAAGCCGTTGGTCCCCTTGGTATCTTTCGTCAGGAGTAGGCTACATGCCGGTACCGGGTTTCCTCTCCTCCCTTCTCTATATTACATTCTCACTTGAGGATTTTCATTCCGTTGATGGTAAATAATATATTATGTCTTCATTGATTCCTTCATTTGTATGAGGATAAGACTCTTGTCAAACTTATTCATTGGATGTGTGGAAGTGAGAATATAGGTACTTTTCGTTCAGAAGTAGATAATGAAAAGTGCAACAGGTATATTCTATGAACCACCAGCATTGCTGCAAGAATATTTATATTTGCAAGTTTAGAATGAGCTGGAGTGTAATTATAATGGCAATTTACTTCTTTCCGGTAGAAATTAATGCATTATGATCGTTGAACGTAACAGAGTTTAAATGAAGTTAAGTAAATACAAACGTACGTCAGCTCAGCTTTTATAAAGTTTCCACGGCATAAAGTGAACAGCAAGGTTCTGTAAGAGTCTATAAACCAAAACATCAACAACATTGACGCAGTGTTCACGTATCCAGCCCGTCACACGTGACATGAACACATCACGACATATCCTATGTTTGAGTCTAAGCTGGAGTCGTAATCGTGGTCTTAAGGATTTTCAAACACACAGTGGAATAACAATTACTAAATAAGACAATTAACGAAAAATCGAGGATGTTCATGAAAAAGATATCTTTCAAATGACACTTTTGTTTTGTTGTTAAAAGCCTTGGGGACCGCTATAGAAACTGACGGCTGCGTTTAATTTTCCCAAAATACGGACATACGCGTATAGGCTCATTATATTTAGTCCACTATGGTAGGTAATTTTGGTACACATTTTCTGGGAATGCTATTGAGAAAATTTAAGAAATACTTGAAATAAAAAGGTTTTATTTTTCATATTTTTCATTAAATATGAAAACTAAAACATTTTTATATATTTCTTAAATTTTTTTTACAGTATTCCCAGACAATGGGTACCAAAATTAAAAGAAACTGTAAGAAAATGTGAGAAAATGTAAGAAATACTTGAAATAAAAAGGTTTTATTTTTCATATTTTTCATGAAATGTGAAAACTAAAACAATTTTCATATATTTCTTAAATTTTCTCAATAGTATTCCCAGAAAATGGGTACCAAAACTACCTCCCAAAGTTGCATTATAACAGTGCTCATTTTGGGTACGCATTTTGGGAAAATTTTACTCAGCCAAATGAAAAAATTTAACGTTTCTTCAACGTCACTAGGACTCTTAATTTTGGGTTTTTAGGAGCTCTTATTTGGTTTAATTGTGATATTCATGGAATAAGGATAGATTCTGTGGTTTCACTCGCCCCTCCACGTCTACCAACTGTCTAACATCAACTTCCTCTTCACAGATGACGGGAAGGTGAATCAGTGCTGCCAACACGACGGTGAGTCTAACTTTACTAACACGTGACGTATGCAGTCACTCAGCCAGGGGAAGAATGCCGACGATCTTTTCATCAAGTTGGTGGATCACATTTCTCCCAGAGCCAGTTGGAAAATACTTTGCGGTCAGACATTTATCTTGGTGGCAGTGTTTTTACGTCCGATGTGGAGGACTTTATGCGGCGGAGGAATGTAATCTTTGACTGTTGTAAACATTACATGAAGCCTGACAGAAAGTTCAAGGACTTTAAGAGTCGGAAGTTACTTAAAGGTAACCATTGGAGATGATATTTCCTAAATATCACTATAACTTTTGTGCCTTATAAATTACGAATATGTGAAAAATATTACCATGGCTGATTTTTCACTCCATCTTAGAATATAAACAAAACTAATAAATAGTAAATACATAATACATAATTTCTGGAGAATTGGACTTGAATCCTCCCAAAAGGCTCCATTTCTTGAGAAAATGTTTTCGTACAAATTTTATGTTGCCAGAGATATTGCAAACTTAACCGCAAAAAGCTGAACGAATGCAGTTTAAGACTTCAAAGCAGAGCTTTGAGAACTTTAAGTTGAAAAAACGCTACTCCTAAGAAACAGCGTTTTGCTTTATTTATTTCCATATATTCCTGGTGCAAGGTTATTTTGAACCAGGTAATACGCTACCAGTATTGAGAAATGTGTTTCTTGTGTTAGAAAATGTATTGAATTACATGAAATATGCACCGTACTGTAACTGATTATAAACGTTTTTATAAAGGAGACGAGGAATCTTTAAAAAAAATATATACTTATGTATTTTTCATTTCATTAGTAACTGAAATTGATGCAAACATGATTTTACTCAAACTATGGGGAGCTGACCACTTGCACAGCCAAATACGATGGTGTACACAATAGTCAGTAATGGAGCTTTTATAGTTGGACTTGAGTGTTCATTCTCATGTGACTAGAGGGTCCCGTCATGTAAAACATGACCAATGTGCACCAGTGAGGTATGCGTAAATATAAAACGACAGCAATATTTGTCAGCAGAGTGTGCGTCGTTAATACACTTGACGTCGTTGATGACCCAATCTTAACAGAATACGTTAACAAATGAGGAACGAAGAAAAGCAATTTGATCATACCTTTTATAGAGAAACAATTTCATATAAGTTTCCAAATTTACACCCGAGTATTCGTACTAAGTAAAAATAAGAAGAAAAACAATGTATGCGCCGTAAAAAATATATTATATATATATATATATATATATATATATATATATATATATATATATATATATATATATCTTTCTTGATTTTTTCGTAGCCGCTCATATTAGTAAAAGATTTTCACGGTATATTGCCACGTACTTTATTCGTATAATTCTACGTTTCGTATACGTTTTGTATATATATATATATATATATATATATATATGATGTGTTAGATTTTCGCAGTTGCTATTTATTGATTGCATTTTATAAGGTATTACTGCGTGAAAGAAATAAGACTGATTTAACTCCGACGTTTCGGTTTTATTTTAAAAACCTTCCTCAGGGAGCAAATACAGGAATATAATGTAACAAAATCTAATAAAGTCTATCTGACATTTGAAAATTAATGAAAACAAATAATATTTCACAAAATATGCAGAACCAGTTGGATTAAAATGAAAACAAGGCCACTAAATATCAAACAAAACAAAGCCTACAAAATTAATAATAAATTAGAAATCCAACAATTCTGTATATTTTGTAAAAAATTAATTCACAATATGTCATAATGTTTAACGGCCAGAACTGAGAATATCTGGACGGTGTCAATGGGCGTTCGCTCTCCGGCTTATAGCTCTGGTCAGCGGACCAGCAGCGGTAGAGGCGCCGTCGGGTTGTGGTATCACTTGTCTCGCATTTAAGCCAATTTATGTATATATATGTATATGCATTTATGTATATATATATATATATATATATATATATATATATATATATATATATATATATATATATATATATTGTTGGTGAATGGTTTCAGATTCGTAGCCATGATTTATTAAGTAAATCCCCTACGCAATCACTAGCTCGATTCCTGGCCAAAATTCTACAACCGATAACTGAAGAAGCAGCTTCTTATGTCAAGAACTCCACCCATTTCGTTGAACTTCTTCGTGACATTCAGGTGACGCCCGAGGACTTATTGGTTAGTTTCGATGTCATCTCTTTGTTTACAAAGGTTCCGGTCAATGAGGTTGTGACACAATTGGAAGTTAACAAGTTGGCTCCCAAATATGTCATTGATCTGTCACGATTCTGTATGGAAACTACTTACTTTACTTACGGTGGTAAGTTTTATAAACAGATTCAAGGTGCTCCAATGGGTTCTCCGTTGTCCCCTGTAATCGCCAACCTATTCATGCAGGAGTTTGAAACAAAGGCTTTGAATTCGTCAATGTTGAAACTAAAGTGTTGGCTCCGTTATGTCGACGATGTTTTTGTCATTTGGCAACATGGACATGACACCTTGTCGGATTTCTTGAACCACATCAACAGTGTTCACCCGGACATCAATTTTACAATGGAAATCCAGTCAGATAATAGCCTACCTTTCTTAGACGTCAAAGTAACCAAGAATTCGGATAACACCCTAGGACATACAGTTTATAGAAAGCCCACACATACCAACCGATATCTCCACACTTCTTCTCATCATCATCCTGCGCAGATCCGATCAATCGCATACACTCTCGCAACAAGATCACGTCGCATTGCAGACAACAAGAACATCAAATCGGAACTAAAATCTCTTGAACATGCCCTTTTGCAGAATGGTTTTGAGAATAAAGTAATCAAAAAGGCTTTCACTAGGAAAACCAACGCAGAAAGACAGCAAGAGAAAGAGACTGAAACTAGAACTGATGCACCAGAGGAAGAAATGACAGAAAAACAACAGTATCAATACCCAGCTTTTCTGCCATACGTAACCGGAGTCACTGACAGAATCAGCAAGCTGCTAAGAGAAGAAGACATCAAGACAGTGTTTGACACAGATAGAAAACTTGGAAGCTGTTTACGAAGCGTGAAAGATGTCCGGCAGCTTGAGGGGTGGGGAGTTTATGAGATCCCTTGTGACAATTGTGAGAAAGTTTACGTAGGCCAAACGAATCGAAACGTATCTCAGCGGGTGCAAGAACACAGATTGCAAGTGGCGCAGGACCAAGAGAAATCGGCCCTCGCGCAACATGTTCGAGAAAGTGGCCATGTGATAAACTATGAGGGCACAACCATCATTGCCAAGTCAGACAAACTCTTCCCAAGACTCATAAGAGAAGCCATAGAGATTGGAAAGCGTTCAACTCACTGCCTCAATAAACAACTAGACAGCCGTATACTTTCTCCATCTTGGAATTCTATAGCAAATTTATTCTCTGTTAAGCCGAAGAAACAACGAGCAGCCCAATACCCTTCAACAGTAGCTTCGGTAGATGCCATTGAGATAGAAGAGTCACCAGTGTCAACAAGAGCAACACGTAAAAGAGCCGGTAGACAACTATCTCCCTCGCCAGCGACTTCTCCAGAAAATTCCGAATTGAGAGCTTCTCCTGTGCCACCTCGAGTCATCAGACAGACTACCAGATCAAGAACACGACACTCAACAACTAGTGCAACAGGTTCTACCAGGGTCACTAGATCCATGATGAAGAAGAAATGAGCCTCCTGGAGCCAGACTATCTATGTAACTTTATCTGTTTTTTGATTTTCTGTCATGTTGACATTTACTGCATTTCCACTTGTATAGAAAGTAGTGTGTTTTGAATTTACTCTTATTTTATTAGTTTGTTTGCTTGAGCCTTGAAAAAGTCTGTCGGAGGACGGACGAAACGTCGGCTATTGAAATAAATACGTAGCAAAAACCGAATATGAATTACTTAATATATATATATATTAAGTATATATAAATATATAAATATAAAAAAAAAAATATAAAATAAATATAAAATAAATATATATATATATATATATATATATATATATATATATATATATACCGTGTAAATCACTTTTATTCCTCTCCCAACAGTTTCGACCACATAACAGCGATCATTTTCAAGGGACTACAAATTCATAGAAATAATTTGACAGCTAATAGAAAAATTGAACAAAGTCATAGCATACTTGAAACAGAAAAAGTCAAAATCAGAGTCTACAAATGATAATACACTATGCAAAATAACAATTGTCATCAATAACTTAGCATGAACAAAATAAATATTTTCAAGTATCAAGTATCACTAGACGATCTGCTAGCGGAAGCGTATCAACGTCACGTGCTTGGCTTCGTGTCACTCTTCGATTGACTTGTGTATCAGATGAACCTCTATTGTCCTCTTGAGTCTGCACTTGGAGGAGAACTAGACGATCCGATAAGGGTAGTGTATCAAGGTCACGTGCTTGGCTTCGTGTTACTCGACGATTGTCTTCGTTATCATAAGACAAACCATTGACATTTAAGTCAAGTCCTAGTCTTCGATTGCCTCGCTGCTTGTCTGTGTTTACAGCCGCATCATCACTGCACAAGTTTTCATCCACCCGATCAAGGCCGCTAGATTTTGATTGAACTGAGATGATCGAATTTGATAAAGCAGGTAACCACGTTATTGGCAATCTTTTAGCGTCATCTCTTTTGTTTAAGTTGTCAGGTCTTTTAACTATTTCGATCGCTTCTCTATAAATACGCGGATAGAAATTCATTTCACAAGCTAGAGTTTTCGCTTCATCGAAATTAATCAAGTGTTGAGAACCTCGGACATGTTGTGCCAGAGCAGATTTCGGATCATCTTGAAAAACTGCCCTCTTATGTTCTTCTACTCTGTTTGATATGCGTCTATTAGTCTGACCCACATATACTCGATCACAAGAGCCACATGGGATTTCATAAACGCCTTGCGATTCTAAGGGAATATGATCTTTCACACCTCTCAATAACGAACTTATCTTGTTGTCAGAGTGGAACGTCGTAGCAATGCCTTGCTTTCTCAGGATTCTAGCTATTTTATCAGAAGTTCCTTGAACATAAGGTAAGTATGCAGTTGGAAGTTTCTCCTTCTCGGAATCTTCTTTGGGTTCATGTTTGAACGCCTGATTGATAATATAGTCAGAGTAACCGTTGGACCTCAGAGTACTCCTAAGAAACTTCATTTCTTCATGCAAATGATTCTCATCAGCTAATCTTTTAGACCGAGTGGAAAGGGAAAGAGCCACAGACTTCAATTGCGCAGGATGGTGGTGTGATTTAGCATTTAAATACCTGTGTGTATTAGTGGGCTTGCGATAGACTGTATGACCAAAAGAGTTATCATCATTCCGAATTATGAGAAGATCCAAAAACGGAAGCTGTTTGTTCTCCTCAATCTCCATAGTGAAACGAATCTTCTCGTGTTGATTATTGAGATGATCAAGGAATGTTGAAAGAGCCTCACGTCCATGTGTCCAAATGACTAAGACATCATCAATATACCTTAACCATAGATCAGGTTTCATATGAGAGGATGCAATGGCCTTCAGCTCGAAATCCTCCATAAACAGATTGGCAACAACTGGGGATAAAGAGGACCCCATGGGTGCTCCCTCAATTTGTTTATAACGTTGTCCGTCAAACATGAAAAATGTATTAGATAGACAGTGTGAAGCTAAATCTAAAATGTGTTTTGGAGGATTATGATTTATCTTGATGATGTCGATAAATGTTGATGATGTTGATGATGTTGATGATGTCTAGTTCTCCTCCAAGTGCAGACTCAAGAGGACAATAGAGGTTCATCTGATACACAAGTCAATCGAAGAGTGACACGAAGCCAAGCACGTGACGTTGATACGCTTCCGCTAGCAGATCGTCTAGTGATACTTGATACTTGAAAATATTTATTTTGTTCATGCTAAGTTATTGATGACAATTGTTATTTTGCATAGTGTATTATCATTTGTAGACTCTGATTTTGACTTTTTCTGTTTCAAGTATGCTATGACTTTGTTCAATTTTTCTATTAGCTGTCAAATTATTTCTATGAATTTGTAGTCCCTTGAAAATGATCGCTGTTATGTGGTCGAAACTGTTGGGAGAGGAATAAAAGTGATTTACACGGTATAAAGCCTAAGAAACTTATTAATAATGTATTACACCCGTGAAAATTTACACATTAATATATATATATATATATACATTACGTTGATACCGTGACCAGATGCCCACGACCTTTTCTTCATTTGTGATGCTATTACATGGTATCAACGGTTTCATTATATACGTTCCTCAGATGTAGGGCGGAAGTAAATTTGTTTGATTTTTGCGGTGCACAATTTTGGATTGTAATCAAGCTCTATCAAGTACCGTTTCACTGATGCTAACAAATAACGTTATATTGAAGTATTCTCTTACAATAACTCATGTCACCATGACAAATGATTGGTTGATGTCAGAAATACTGTTCTCTGAGCTCACTTCAAGAATATTGAAATGGACTTCAGCCCATCTACCTCTAATTAAGGTATAGATATTCAGTTGACAATGTAAAACTTAAACATTGGTGCTTCATACTTTATCAACAGCAACATGAATTTATTGTCAATACATGACTCAATACAGACCACTCTACGAAATAAGAAACGACTGAAAATGATTAATCTAACCATAGATCTAACAACATTATTTAAAAACTTCGTCGGTTAGTTGGTTTGAGGGTTACAGAGCCGTGTTGATTAAATGTAGGAAGAAAATAATACGTTTGATCGTTTGCAAATTGTATCTTGAGGCCAATGTTAAAAATCTATCGGCTTTGTTTGGTTTTCATGGCCCTCTAAAATACAGAGGAAATGAAAAATTTATAAAAATTACACTTTGACGTTTCTTGGCGTGAAGAAGTTTTCTATGTTATGTCTCTTTTGAACGGTTATTATGTGTTATAGTAGATTTTTTACACACTCAAAGGGATAAGGATTACGTTTTAGGTAAGTTATGGTTATATCTTTACTTTGTGAAGGCAAAAGACGTATTTTTAGACACGATTGGCAATGAAAGGCCACCATTTTAAATACAAAATAGTGCCGTTTTCAATGTAATGTAAAGATTTGGACAGTTATTCTGTGTTTAAATACATTTCTTATAAACACAAAGGGATAAGGATTGCCATTTAGGTAAGTTTCAGTTATTTATTTATGCACAAAGAGCAGAAGATGTATTTTGGACATGATTTGGGCAATGTAACGTCGACCATTTTAATTTTAAATACAACATAGAGAGTGTGCGCGCAAAATTGAGAGGATGCGCGCGCAGGCGTTCCGCACGGACAGAAAGACAGATAGACAGACAGAACTTTGTAACTAAAAGTAAGATCTAGTCGGGCGATAGCTCGACGCTGCCAAGCACCGTCTTTTACGAGGTCTACTTTTTATAAACGGCGAGCTTACTTCCACAGACTTATATACAGCAACGGCTTAAGTGGTGATTTCGGGGTATCGGCTCGCATAGACGCAGTTTGAAATGGAAGTTAAAACCCATGGTTATCGGGTATATTTAGCCACCTGACAACACCTACCAAATTTCAAAGGGCTGCGATCATCCCTTCAGAGTGAAAATTGGGCCTGAATCATGTTAAAATCACACTTTAAGCTAGTTAGTTAGTTAGTTAGTTAGTTAGTTAGTTAGTTAGTTAGTTAGGGGGTTACTGCCCACGTCTCTACGATTGCTCTCGTCTACAGGTCGCATCTTTCAGTCTAGAGAGTTGAAATTTGGCAGAATCATAGACATTAACTCCTCATGCTCTCTTTTGCAAAAATCGATGAAAATTTTTAACCGGAAGTGAAGTTATTACAATTTTAAATTTTAAATTTTATAAAAGTCAAACGGGTCCATCTAGAGTTATGAAAATTGGCAACATTAAAGACAATACATTGCTAGACACTCCACTTCAAGAAAAACCAAACATTTCTCACCGGAAGTAGTGAAATTATCAATATTTATGTTCCGCTCTTCCTCTTTGAGGTAGAACACAGCTGCTGCAGACATTGTCAGACAATAAATTAGCCCTTCGATTCCACGAAGGGCTAATTTATTTTATTTTTTTATTTACTTCCTTCATTTTGGCGTTCAAGGTTAAGTGTTCAAAATGATAATCCGATATGCATTCAACGCTTACTTTAGGTACACTTTTAATATTTTACTTATATGGATTATAATTATTTGACAATACACGTTAAAAGTTGCAATAATAAAACAATTCGTGGTCAAAACAGAATTTTGGGGGCTCGCAGTTACTAAACTAGAAAAAGGCTCAATTAGGCGTTCAAAACTTTTTAATTGTCAAAATGAAATATCAAATACCAAACTTACTTGGGAACTATAGCGTTAGTTACAATTAGCCCTCATGTGACGCAACAAAATTCAATACTTCGGACAAGCGATGCTAAAAAATTAAAAATATCCAATCAAGAAAGAAATTTGGGTCCGAATTTCCACTGCACACTTGAGTTTTCAATCTATTTATAGATTCGTAACAAACGCTATTGGAAGAATACCGAAACCGTTTGATTGACAAAATGTTATTGTTGACATTTTACAGACGAAATGTTACCTTATAGCCGGTACAAATGAAACGATCGATAGTTTTTAATTTTGGCAGAATAAAGATAACATATTGCTTTACACAACACTTGAAAACAAATCGAAACAATTGTATCGTAACAGAAGTTGTTGATAACAACTAAATTGTTAGATTTTCAACGCTACAAATAAAACGGTTCGATCGAGAGTTTTGATATGACCATCCAAATACCTAGGTACTCGTCTTCTGACAAATAGTAGACTCTTCGACCGACCGACTGATGATGACCTTGTTGCCTTGATTTGATCTGACATTGCGTTGTATGTACTCGGCGGCAATAAATCAGACGGCTTTCGTCTTTGCTATTGAAAGGTTCTCTGTTTACGAAACACAGCATTTTGCATTCCAAAACCATCCGGATTTTATTTAAATTTGTTGTAAGCATCTGGAAGCTTTTACGCTTTTGTGACATATATAAGTGAACTAGGAAGAATTTAAAAATTTTCGTTATTCACATGACTCAAAGAAGTGAACTTTTAACAATTTAAAAGTTGAGATAACTCAAATTCAACCAAAAGAGATTGACCCTTTCGTTATACTAACTTTGGAACTATTGGAAGAAAAACAGAAAACTTTAGACAAGAAGTGACGTTGTTGGCGTTAACAATGTAATGATAGGTAACACTTAATGATCAATGAAAGCTGCTATAAACTTTTACCCCATATGACATGCTGTACAAAAACAAAAACTTGTAAAAAAACTGCCAAGCACCTTCCCACTTAAAACAATTGAGATCTAAAAGAAGGGCCAAGCAACAATATATTGTTTAAACATTTTCGCACTTAAAATTCGTGAAATCATTTCGCCCAGTTACTGCCGCCAAGCACAACACTATAAACCTAACGTTGTGTCCAAATTTGAAGAATAAAATCTAAGTGCACCATCATTGTAAACTTTAAAAATATTATAAAAATTAAAAACGACTTAAAAAATAAATTTAAAATCGAAATTAAAAAAGTTAAAAATAAAGCTGTGCGCATTGTGTCAAGAAGAAGGCAACATAAGAATAAGATGACGACAAAGGAGACGACGAAAGAAAGAATATGACGATAAAGGAGCCGAAGAATGACAGAAAGTAGGAAGAAGATAGAAGAATCTACGGTCGGTGCAAATTCAATGCGCCAAGCTTTATTTTTAATTTTTTTAATTTCGATTTTAAATTTATTTTTAAGTCGTTTTTAATTTTTATAATTTTTTTAAAGTTTACAATGATGGTGCACTTAGATTTTATTCTTCAAATTTGGACACAACGTAAGGTTTATAGTGTTGTGCTTGGCGGCAGTAACTGGGCGAAATGATTTCACGAATTTTAAGTGCGAAAATGTTTAAACAATATATTGTTGCTTGGCCCTTCTTTTAGATCTCAATTGTTTTAAGTGGGAAGGTGCTTGGCAGTTTTTTTTACAAGTTTTTGTTTTTGTACATTCTCGTATACACTGATTGATACCATGTGAAGTATAGTCGTTGTTTATCGTCGAGTTGAGGACCTTTTGCGCACATTAAGTTTTCTTTTAACTGTTAACTATGTTGATAATCAAGGGAGGCCATGGGGAGGGGTCGAACAAAGGGGACCCGGCCCGGAAGAGTCCAGCACTGCTGGGAAAGTCAGGCTGGAATGGGGACCGGCCGGAGGAGGGAGGCTTCGGGCCGGTGGGACCCAATTTCAGGGGGATCACCATCTCGAGGGGGAGGCTGGCCGAGGGGCCCGCGAATTTGGGGAGGGCATGGGACCAGGTCGACCCTGAACTGCACTTAGCTGGGACCAACTCGTAATGTGATTTGACCCTTTAAGCCACGCCACCGCGTCAAGATGGCAATCCATTGATTAAAACCATGTGAATCTAAATATAAAATACGATTTTAGCCAAATGCGCCGAAAGTTGTCTGCCATTGTAGTGATTCAACAACTCACTTGACCTTTTCACCTCCAAGATTTTTGCCGGATTATGACCGTCTCAATGGGAATTATCACTATACTACTTGCAAGCGGTCTCATTGTCTTCGTTATGAATAGGCGAAGAATACGACGCGCGTTTTGGAAATGACTTTGTAACTCGACAAACACCACTAGATGAGGATTTTATCGATGCAAATCCGAAATATGATGAAGTTTTTAGAATGATTGCATTAAAAATATATACAAGAAGTATAATAGTGTTTTTCTTCATTGTCTTCGCCTATTCATAAAGAAGACAATGAGGCCACTTGCAAGTCTGTAGAGTGGCAATTGCGGAACTTACAAGCAAAAAAATGAAACTAAAAATTTCAAGGAGAAAAGGCCATTAGTTCCAGAATATCTATAAGGAAAATATTACAACTTTCTGTTCACTAGTTTGGCCAACTACATATGTGATATTGATAGTCACGCACACATGATTACTCGAATTATTCACTAGAACTATAAAATATCCGTATCAGACTAACCTATTCTTACCCTTCCAATCCACAGCTATGTATGCTATTTATGACATTAATTTCATGAATCTAACAAAAGTAATTATGTACATAATCAATAGTAATAAGTAGTTAATTTAAAATTTTACTTTCTCCAAATGTCTTACAAAATGACACTAAAAGAGCTTGCTCCCTTAACCCTGGAAATTATATTTCTATATCACGGCCTACTTTTATGGAAAATAGTTTGTAGCATGATTTACATTTGTACTTGTATTAATTTGTCTATTACTAGGAAAACGCTCTGAGTAACGCGTTGATGAGCGAGCACGGATACACGCAACACCTCGAACCGAAATTATGTCTATCGAAAATGTCATTTAAAGCCAATAATTCTTGAATTTCGTCACAGACTTGTATAAATATCTCCAAAATCTCCAAAAATATTGCAGGTCCCAATAACCTTGCTAAGTTTTAAGTTGATCGATTAAGCCTTTGATTGAACGGTTCCTTGTTAAGGTTCAAAAATCACAGGATATCTTTCAAAAAATATACCTGGGACCACTCAAATGATATGATTGTGTACACAATATCAGATCAATCTGTTGAACGGTCTTTATTAGTTTCATTTCGTTTGAAACTTTCTGCTCTAACTACCTTGCCTTGAACTGAAGATTCGAAGTCGCCGTGAATTTGACAGCCAACACACAAAATGTCCCTAAAATTACAAAAACTTTTGAAAATAATGACAGATTAGACTGAAAATTGGGAAAAATACCTTAAATGTTGGCACCAATGACCATGCGAAATTTTAAGTTGGTCGGTCAATCGGTTCTAGTTTAAATTACAAAAATCACCGGAAAAATGGTTTCAAATTTGAACCAATGGGAGGATTTTGCTGAAACTTTTTATGATTGGGTAAAATGTTGGTTGCAATGACTTTACTAAATTTCAAAATGATTGGACCAACCAATCGAAAGATAATTTTTTTAAATTTGAACCAATCAGGGGATTTCAAAAAAATTAGGGTCTGCAAATCTCATATTTGGTCTGGACATGTGTGCAAAATTTCAGCTCGATCGGATAAACGGTGTGACCTGTATACGAGCAGACAGCAGACAAAAAAGAGGACCGTGCCAAAAGAGCCAAAAGGAGACGCTCGCTTCGCTCGCTCAATTATTAGTGTAACCGAAGCCCACTGGATATTACAGATCCAATCTTGCAATCGCAATATTCACTCTTGAATTATAAAATTCCTCCCCTGAAAACCACAACGCCATGTCACGTGACACTTCATCGGGAATATCCAATAATTCCATCGCCAATTCATACAAAGTACCTATTAACTTTAAAAACTCTATCAAACGAATCAAAAGCCACTGCAAATAAACGTCAAAAATCACACAATTTACGACCAATCATAATTCAAAATCGTGTATGTTTTGATTAAAGCATTAAATTACCCCCCCCCCCCCCCTCATGTCTGATTCCGGTTGGTCCTTCGCACTGACACGCAACTCTGATCGCTGTCGACCAATTAAAACAGTTGAAATATTATCTGGCGTGATTGATAACACGACTTGTCAACGTATCTACAGGGGCATATCTGTCAGCTTTTTGCCGCCTATTTGACGGTGAAATATCAAAAAGTGGAATCCGAAGCCGAAATGTGACTGGATCATTGAATAATATCGGATGATGCATTGTGGGGAATTAGCTTTTGAAATATGTTTCGTTTAATGAAAATGTTGTCGATGGGACATTTATTAACAATCATGTGAAATAGGACGTTGAAGGAGTTGAAGGGCAAACTCTTATTTTGAAACTAATACAGATGCTAAAGAAAAAAAAACTAGGCAAAACTTATTCTAACTTGTGTAGCTCAAGGCCAGTAGATGGAGTTATTAAAATTGCGAAAGTTTCGAAACGACCACAGCTTATATGATAATAATTTGTAACATTTTTATAAAAAGGGGAATTCTCTCTGAGGAATTTCTAACAAAAAGCAAACCGTCGTTTGTTGAGCGAGCGAAGCGAGCGTCTCCTTTTGGCTCTTTTGGCACAGACCTCTGTTTTTTTTTTTTTTTTTTTTTTTTTGTTTTTGTTTTTGTTTTTGGCTGCTAATAGCCGATACACAGGTCGCACCGTTTCACCGATCGTTCTGAAATTTTGCACACATGTAAAACCAACCTTCTCTGTTTGCAGACCTTAATTTTTTTGAAATCCATCAATTGGTTGAAATTTAAATAAACATCTCCTGATAGGCTGAAAAATGAAAATGGACTTCGACAAATGTGATCGACCTTATATTTTGCATGGTCATTAGGACCAACATTGTCTCTTATTTTACAAATTTTCAGCCAAATCCTCCCATTGGTTAAAATTTAAAAAAATATTTTATGTGCTTTTTGAAATTTAAGCCAGAACCGTTTGACCGATCAACTTAAAATTTTGCATGGTCATCGGGTCCAACATTATTTGTATTTTTGACAATTTTCAGACTAAACTGTGTTTAAATTCAAAAGTTATTGACAGTTTACGGATATTTTGCGTGTTGGCTATCATACTTCTCGAATTTCATATTTCACGGCATCTTCGAATCTTCACTTCAAGGTTGTTAGAGCAGAAACTTTCAAACGTATATTATGAAACTGATATGACCGTTTAAAATTTTTTTGAACGATATCCTGTGATTGTTGGAAATTAACAAGGAATCGGTCAATCATAAAGGTTCAATCGATCAATTTAAAACTTTGCATGGTTATTGGGACCAATATTTTAGGAATGGTTGGAGATTTTCATACAAGTCTGTGACAAAATTCAAGATTTATTGGCTTTTAATGACATTTTCGATAAACATAATTTCGGTTCGAGGTGTTGCGCGTATCCGTGCTCGCTCATCAACGCGTTACTCAGAGCGTTTTCCTAGTTTAATGATTCTGTTGAGGATTGAAGTCCCCAGGTTGATTGGTCACGTGACAATCACAGAATTTGTGACAATTGCCATCTGATTGGTTCGTTGTTGGAGATATCTGACATGTGATACTAAAATATACAACATATTATTTGAAAAATAAACGTAAAAATATATACCTACTTACAAATGACATGAAATTTGGTTCTTTGGCTTCTAGAATCTAGAGCACTACTTGAAAATATAATTCTGAATAATTTGTAGCGGTAGCCCAGCCGGAGGCCACTGAAGCGAGGTTTCAGAGGTCATTGGTTCGAGCTCGTTCTTCGCGAGATCTTTCAATGCACAGTTTTAATTATTAATTTCATGCCTTTATTGATATGGCCAGCCGGCATTATGTACATGTGTTGTGGCTATACTTTTTGTGAGCGTTTTTCCCACTCTAATTTATTTGGAAGGGTGCATTTATTTATGCTCTGTGAAATAATAATAATAATAATAATAATAATAATAATAATAATAATAACAAACAAATTGATATAAGAAAAATATGCAATTTAAAAGTAAAATAAGTACTATAAGTAATTACTATACTATAGTAATACTATACTATAAATAATTACTATAAGTAACATTTCTGGCTAATTTTCAACAAAATATTAATTAAATCCCATTCGTTTTGTCTAGCAAGATCAGGTTTTTGGTTTCACTAAAAAATGTATTTCAATTTGCTGATGGACAATCTGAAAGAAAAGTAGGTTGCAAATCTTGCTTCCATTTGAAGCACAACTGGTGAGGAGTTCAAGTTCAAGGAACGTTAGATCGCTCGCGTGTTCGCTCAACTTCAACGCTGGTCTGAAAGTCAAGTGTATCCAACTCTCCGCGATTGTTTTCTCAGTCTGCTGGGCCGTGAAATGGACTCTCACTGGCGGTGTCAGCTCTGACGTCACAGTGTCTAGTTCGCGCCACTGCCAGAGTCAAGTGAGTTCATGATAACAGTCGAGCACACTGCAAGGATCAAGTGCAGGACTATGCATGGCGACACACAGAAGATCTGACGTCACAGAGGACCAACATCGTACTGGGGACAGATTCTTTCAGCATAAGTATCATTATCTTTCTTGATTTTATTTCCTGATTTTATTTGATACCATTTCTATCTTTCTTTCTCGTTTCTTTCTTTCACAACTGTATTTTAACAACGATTAAACAATTTACAAATTGCCTGCACTGTCCCCCAGCAAAATAATCAAATTTGAAATCTGTTCCTGGCTAAAAATGATGCATATTTAACTGGAAATGTGTATGTTTGAGGTACTTAAATGTCTGTCTAGCATAAGTAATCACTCAATTAATACTGAGGACTGTAAGACAGCTGTCAGAAGTGTGAATCGCCTATATCTTTTCAATGGGTTGTTATGGCAACAATATCTCCAGCAACATGCCTAGAATAAAACAAAACAATGGAGATTTTGAACCTACAGTGTTCTTAACTACTCGTTTATAGAAGGCTGTGATCAAAACAAGTGGCAAACGTGTTGATTTTGATAAATAAACATCCATGCAAGAAAATGAATGAATATGTGATGTAATGAAATATGATTATGACATTCGATTGTAGACACTGAGGTAAGCAACAATTTATATTATTATTTCGCAAAAGCTCCATTGCTCATTAATCTTCATGTTAACCTATACTTTCATTTTTACCGTTCAGCGACGTAATGCAACTTTTTTACTGTCGAATTATGTATATTTTAGTTCTCCATTTCTTTGCGATACGAAATTCCTTCCTGCATAACAATCAAACATAACCTAACATTCGCCCATCCAACCGAACAACTACGATTCGACTCAACAATGCATAGCCATCAACATGTCTTCATCCCATCTCAAGTGTTTCGTTTCTTCTCAACGAGTTTGATGAATACCTCCTCATTTCTCGCGATCACGGTGGCTCTGCGGGTATTTTTCTTCCGGTGTTCATCCATGCGGGCGGCCATGATGGATCGCAGCCACCGACCCCGCGGGCTCGATCGATCAAACACACGAGCCTCCATTAGACAAATCGTTTCACTGCCCCTCTGATCGGCCGCGCGCTGGCTATAATACAGGACGCCGTGATCGTTTTGCTGATTGTTCCCAACTTCGAATCGGGGAAATTTGAATGCGAGAAAGTTTCGAACGTTTGCGTCGCACGCTAGGTAGAAAATTATGAATGTGAAATAAAAAGGGAAAACGAGATTTGTAACATGATAGATTAGGTAAATTGGAAGTAATTTTCCAAGTCAAATGCATGCAGGTTGTATGTTAAACTAGTTAATTGCTTTAGAGCCTTTGCCTTTCCGAAAGTATAGCAGCGCTTTCGCCCTTGTTTGGAGGTTACTAGTGTCATTTTGGCGGCCATATTGGAGTATGTAATGGCAAATTAGCTTCATCACTGTTGCTTTTGCATATAATTGTGACATATTTACATACTAACACTCTATATTGTTTGTTAAAGTAATTATGCATACGAGAAACAAAATAATGTAGTTTTAACACGTGCAGATATGGAATGGAAGAAGTGAGGTTAGGTTAGCCTAGACTGGGTTGTTTTTGTACACATGATTGTTTTACCCTTAATTCATTGTTTTCTTTGGAGTTTCAGTAGCTTCATTTTAATGGTAAAATTAATACAAGTGTACTGAAACAACAAAATGAATCGAAGATTCAAACGAACGAAGCTTGTATTTCAATTTTATTGCTTCTTACCAAGCGAACTCAAGGTATATAAGTAGTATCTTATGTCTTTAACTCAATGAAGGGAAGATGTTTCCAGGCTTTTTATAATAGGTAATTCAATATCTTGAACATTTTACCCAAAATGATTAAGAATAGAGAAATCGCAACAAATAAACTATATAAATATTTTCTGTCATGTTTTGTTTCTCCACCAACTTACTACAATGACCAGAGGCCCTATTATATAACTGTAATATTCCTGAATCAGCCAGAATCCGATGCGGTGCAATGCTAATCCATATGGCCGTGAATCGGATTCCAGCAGAATCGGGAATTTTAAAGTTATCGAATAGGAGAGCTGAAAATTCCATATGAACTTGTGTACTTTTCCGAACTTTTCACCCACATTTCTTTTAATCTGACTGAAATCTGATTCAAAACTGACATTAAATACGAACTTCCTCTTGAATTCGACGCCTCAAGAACTCTAATCTCCCAACATTAATCCACCAACACATGAGGTTAGCCGAGAAGGATTAAAACCTCAGGTAGAAAACTCCACACATTCAGTTTGAGAACTTCACAACGGGGAAAAATCTGCCCTCAATTCGGCGCCCCGAATTAATGACCACGGTCCATCTATCTTCCTATACTATCTGGCAACATGGCAGGGTAAAAACGACGAGTTAAACCAACACCTAAAGTGCAGTGTTGCCAAGTCTCCTCTGGTTTATTTCTGTACTCCGACAAAAGAAAGAAGTCGCTGACTTGACCTGGAAATGTGTAATAGAGTTAAGTTGAGTTCGTTTCTTCTCTGCATTTACCTTTCGAGACGGTATGACTTCGAGATATCTCTTGCAAGATAATCAGCTTAAACATGGGTACACTCAGGTGATGTGAAACCAGACCTCTCAAGTCAACAGATTTCACATTATTATGGTAATAGACCAATTCTGTAACTAAGAGGTAGAAGGTCGGAAGGAAGTCCATACTTTTGCAATGACGATGTAATCAAGCTCTAAGTATCAATAGGGCATGTGCACAGAACTTATCCGACAGAGGCCGCATCGGCGCTGTGGGAAAGTAGAAGAAGCAGGTAGAATCTAAATGAACACAAGAACATTTGCACTAGGCAGGCGGTGATTTCGATGTTAAAATGTTACAGAATATCTTCCCAAATATTTCAATAACTGCTATCAGAAATACGTGTAAGTATATCAGTGGTTAATTTGGGAACAGACGAGCTCGGACGCCTCCGCCCCCCTGTAGAAAGACACCAAATTTGGTCCTGAAATTCAAAATTTTCCCCAAATTGACCTGCATTGTATTGGGGAACACTTCCCCCAACCCCCACCCCCATTGTTTTCGTCAAATATGTTTTCCTAACAATAGCCTATGAGTCCGCCCTTATTATTTTACAAATTAACCACTAGGTTTGAGTAAAAAATGTAACTGGGAGTTAAAATAAGCAAATTTGGGTGAGTTTAAATATATTTAACACATTTATTGTAGACTGATGCACATTTAACGGTTCATGGTTGCTATCTTCCAAAGAGAATGACCCAAAGACAACACTCTTTCCCATCAAACCGATCACGACGCTACTGCGGACGACGTATCGTGCTATCTTTGACATGTCCTATTGGAGATTGTAACATCTCAATGCAGAAATTGTCTGGGATCTTAGGTTTCTAAAACACATATTTTAGATGCAGGATTGCCGAAGTTTTCTCCAACTACCGAGCGCTAGAAATTACATTATAACCATTTTTACCCCTACAATAATGAGTAAAACGTAGGTTGGAGAAACATTGTAACTTCTGAATACCATGAGCCATCAAGTTTTTCAAGTGGAAATAGCTAAAGTACACTCGAAACGTATAAGGGAATTCATTCGGATAATTACTCGGTGTGCAAATAGTACATCGCGGTGCGAATAGCACAACTTTATTCACACGACAGCGTGTGTGTTGACACAGCGTTACCACGGCAACGAGAAGCAAACGTTCGAATAATTCGAACGAGCGAACAAACATGGCCGACCTTTGATTCTTCAACTATTAAAATATGGAAGCAGACTTCGATGTTTGTAAAAACAAAGATCAAACAGAGAACAAAAGAGGAGAAGAAAACTCGGCTCTGGAAATAAGTGCAGTGGAAATAGAGGAAATTTATAACAAATAGAGAAGAAAGAACTAATGGTGAAAAGCGAACAAGAGTACGACTTTTATAGTGTGTTGCATTGAGCAGCTTTTATCCGAATCTGTTCGTTTCGTGGCGGCAATTACAAGTACAAATCCAGACATCGAACGTTAGATGTAATGAGAGGGCATTTGTTTGGCTTCGGATTTAACGCAAACTGACCTGAAGTGGGACTCAGTAATGTTGTTGCAGGACTTTGAAGAGGGGACAAGCAATTCTGTACCACAGAGATAGAATGTCGTTTTGCGTTGCACACTTTTGGAAACATATAATCAAGCTTAAATCATTATTTTAACTGATGCCAACAAATACAGTTATGAAGTATTCTCTTACAGAATGACTCATGCACCATTACAAATTTGATTGGTTGAAGGCAGAATTACTGGTTTATGAGCTCACCTCAATTGAAATGGACTTCCGCCCTTCCACCTCTGAGACACACTAGGCAAAACATAAAACGGTATGGGAATAAAATTGAATGAGAGGTAGTGATGTTCTTTTGACTATGATCCATATTATTATCAACTAATAAGAGCTCATATTACTAAATCTAGACAAACCGATTATTTCAAATGTTTTATGTTTGGTCGAGTGGACATATTTTTGAATTGCCTGCGAAAAATTACATATCACGTAACACATTTGACGGCGGTCCAGCTAATAAAGTTGTCTGCATTCTTAAAGTACAGCCAGCAATGACGATACGGTCAGTAATGTCCGTATAGTCTATACCTACGTTCTATAGAATAACATGGATTCACTGAACGGCTGAGATTTAACCTCAGTCTCGCGGATTACCGCTTGTGTGGATATGGCAATGTTTTCACTGGCACTCTCTGTTATGATGATAAATCCACAGCCTACTGGAGTCTGCCAGAGAGCGAGGTAAGAGCTAGGGGCCGTGAGCGAGCGATAGGAGCGAGCGCTATACAATCATTACCAGAGCTTTCTGAAATCATCTTGATCTTCTGATATCCGATTTTAAAGATTCGTTTTAAAAATATCTACCTACAAATTGTTCTATTGTTCAACAAATTAAAATATGTTTTTATATTAATACGATATTTTAGACACAGATCTATAAATTCACAGTCTCATTTTAGATAAAATATCTTCAATATTATATGTGTCTTGTAGCCTACACAGTTTGAAGACTTTTTTCATATTAAAGGGGCACACAAATGTGAAATTAGATTGGGGGGCGCCCCCCCCCCCCCCCCCCCCACGGTCCCACCCCCCTTGACACAGGGAATTTTTTTTCCTTGCCTTGCCCTCTCCTGGACTAAACCCTGCGGACGCCCGAGTACTTACCTTTAAAATGAGTAAGGGCCGGTCTCTCAATACACTGCTAAAGACTCAATTAGCTGTTAACAGTTAGTTAGTACACAACTCTGTCTTTCAATTGGTTGTTGCCATGACAATGCAGTATTAATCAACAGTTTAAAAGTTGGCAGAGTATTGAAAGACTACTGTTTACCCTGATTGTAATAACCCGCGTGTTGTGTAAATCTGGCAACATCGCTCCCCACGCATAACGGTAATCGATGTCCGCCTGCGAATCACGGCTCAAACATCTCTCTCATTGAAGAATCCGCATTCCGAGCCACTTCCCGCGCTAACACAGCCGTCAATACTGCGCGCCTGATTGGCTGAATCTGTTGAGCCAATCACCGGCGTCCCTGGTGGCCTCACTTGTTGCCTGAACTTGATTATGCATTCATTGCGATATTCGACTCTCAATCGAGTTTCGAGATGTATCGAGGGTCGTGATTTATCGAGATCGAAGCGAAGATGTGATCTGGGGAATTGTGTGTGGGAGGAATGTTGCGTTTGTTGATACGCAATGAGCTAATACATATTTTATATTGGATCCTGTGTAACGCGTTTGTTGCTCATTTGCGTTCCTGCTCATGACGTCACAAGGGTAGGAACATGGAGGCCGTGAGGAGGAAGGGAAATGTGTCCAAGCTGTAAATAAGTGATAAATCAATTTTCTCAGATGAATATTTTAACCGGAAAATGTGTATGGATAAATATTGGGTATCTAGTGGAGCGGTCGCTCCACCCAGCCAAGTCGTACCGTACACTCACACTCACTCAACATACCGTATATGCATAATAAACTGAGGAGCAGACCAACCACTTTTACTGTAAGCAACAACACGGCATTTTCGGCCTACTGGATCTTAAAATTAGAAAATCTCACATTGTTGCGATATATCTTAATTTCGAGCTATGGCCCACCCCACTACATATACCAAATTAGGGAACAATATGTTATGCCGTTTGCGAGCTAGAGGGCCGTGAAAAACGTGAAATTACACCCCTTTTAAAACCTATCTTGATCTGATGATGATGATGATGATATCAGGAAACACCGCAATCACCGCCACAGCCTAAACGGCTGAGCCGATCGATCTGAAATTTTCACCACATGTGCACTTTTGGCGTCTGAGGTGCCTTTTTATAAAACCAACAGGAAGCCGCCATTTTGAAACCGGAAGTGACGTATTATCTCGAAAACAGCTAGACCGTTAGGAATTAAACCAGCGCCAAATGATTCAGACGGTTAAAGTAGAGATGTACTATTACCGAAACCGGAAATGACGTCATGAAAATGAAGAACTAGATTTAAATGACCTCTTACTACAATAACTACATATTCAGAAGGCTTATAATGATACATAACATTTAAAGAAATAAATTCTATGTGGCAGTAATTTTAGTCGCCATTTTGAAAACCGGAAGTGATACCATATCTCGAAAACGGCTGGACTGATTGTAACGAAGCTTGCGCAATTCTTCATGGAATATCACTTTAAGCTTAGGTATATTGAGCACCAAACACAATTTTTCGTATTAACCAATTCGGAAATGGCGTATTTTTTAAAAGTATTTAGTCATTGTTGCTCCGATGTGTGTTACAAGTTGTGTAAATAAACTAAAAAAATAAGTGATATCCCCATTATAAACACTCCGTGTAAAAATACCCGCCAAGTCTCTTCAACTATAAAAAAATAGAAGAAATCTAAAAATTCAACACTGAAAAGAAGTGATATCAAAAAATGAGCCAAGTCAAAACTTAATTTTAAAAACCAAAATATACTTGGCGCATCGTTTTTAAGGGCATTATAGTTATATTAAATATATTTAGGTACATTTAATTTTTGGCATATGCTTCTATACTATTTATATACACGATGCGCCAAGTATATTATTTTGGTTTTTAAAATTAAGTTTTGACTTGACTCATTTTTTGATATCACTTCTTTTCAGTGTTGAATTTTTAGATTTCTTCTATTTTTTTATAGTTGAAGAGACTTGGCGGGTATTTTTACACGGAGTGTTTTTTATGGGGATTATTATTAACTTTACTGACTTAAATATCTTTCTTTCATAAGTAATCCTATAAATATGAGATTTGGATTGCCGCTGTCAGATTTGCTTATTCCCTATAGGTACCTTTATATAGGTTACTATGGCAACCTCTTCTTATGCAAGAAACATATTGGACACTAAAATGTGTGCCCGCCACTCGTCAAAGATTAACATCTGAGGTAAGATAGAAGACTCTAGTGCGCGTGCGGGCAAGGCACTTTCATGGCAATGGTAACTATAGTTGAAGTTATAACTACATCGCGCAATAACAGAAATTGATGCGTATTTCAGTGTCTATACGATCAAATACAATCAGCATATTTTATTACTTCGCATATTCAAATTCGTGCGAAAACTTTTATTCACCAAAAGCATCGTATTGTTGACAGATATTACATTTTTTATCACAGCATTTTGAACGAGGCGTCAAGAAAACTGGCAAACTATATTTTATCCAGCCATCTTACTTTTACTATAGCGCATTCTACTGGTACTTTTAATGTCGAATATACCTTTGGATATCTTAACCAAGGTGCATAATACTGTTCAATAGAACTATTGGACTATTTGGAAATAAGTTAAAGTTTTTAAGGTGTTGGAAAAACTCGCAAAATTTCAAATGGGTCATCTGTACGTATTTACTCTTCAACCAATGAGAAGAGATCTGTCTCGATGATTGTGTCTGTACCAGAGAGTCAGTTGCCATTTGACTGATGTCAACAAATATGATTCTCACCATAAACAACAACAAACAACCGGGACGTCGAAGCCGAAAGCTTCAAGAACACGCTCGCTCTAAAGTCCAAGGAAAAGCACTCGTGAAGAGAAAACTTTCAATGCAAGTAAAAACAATATAAACTGCATTTATTGTTATGAAATTGGTACATGAAGATGTTACGAAGATAAAATGCAGTTCCTGATGTGAAGTAGTTATTCAAACAACACGGCACATTTACCTTCATATCTGTTTGGAAGTTCTTTGCAAATATTTATTCTTTGACTTTTGTAACTAGACGTTATAATACAGGAATATCCGTTGCAAAGAGTTCAACTCAATGATGGAACAATATCATTCGTCTTGTTGCAAAATAAGTCAAAGATGAGATCATAAATCTTAAAAAAAACTCCAGGTACATCAAAGGTAGAAAGCCGCAAGTCAATTGTATAACTTTTACTTTGCACACTTTTCGAATGATGTAATCAAGCTCTAAATTGCCGTTTGACTGATGTCAACAAATACAGTTATATTGAAGTATTCTCTTACACAATGACTCATGCCACCATTACAAATACGATTGGATGATACCAGAAATACTGGCTCCTGAAGAATCATTGAAACTCACTTCCGGCATTCTACCTCTGAAGTACAGAATTTAATAAATAAATATCGTGACCCTGCTTCCAGCTATTGTCGGGTCAGGGGGTGGGATGATCCCACCAATGTTCTAGGGCACTTGTGATCTCAGAGCCGACTTGCCAAGTCCGACACTCCACACTTCTTCAATCTCTTCTTCCACTTCTTCAGGCTCCTCTCTTTCCACCAGCTCCCTCCATCTCTCTCTGTCTTCCCACCACTTCTCTGTTGTAATTACTCCCCAACACTCTCCTCTTTCTTCTGCGGCTGCCTCTATTCCGTTCATCCATTTAGTTCTAGGTCTTCCTGCCTTTCTTCTGCCACCCATGGCTGCACGCTCTTGAACATATTTTTGTATTCATAACGACCCCATGTATTGTGTTGCTTTTAGTTGATCTTAGCAAAATATACACCATCTTATAGGTATAAATACATACATACATACAATACAATAATATATAAATACAATATTTCTGCCCAAACTCGTAAAAAAATATATAATTTGCTATTTTCTTTTAGATTTTCCTCGATTTTGGGCACAATTTTGTCTTTATAAGTTGCTGTTCAAGGCCGATTAAAAAAATAACAATTCTCTAATATTTTTCTCAATTTATCTAAATTGAACGGTACAAAAGTTCTGCCGATATTGAAGTAAAATTATCTCCAATATTCACCGTTTCCAACAGCCTACTTTTAGCCACTTTCCCCTCCTGACAACGATATGACACAGTCCTTCAGAATGTTCGCATCCTCTTCAGGGATCTGCAGACAATCTTCAGTCCAACCACGCGGCCAGTTAAATCACCTTGTCAATAGCTAATCAGCGTTAAGAAGTCCCGGCCAGTGTGCAGGTGCTTGAGCTAACGGCGCGTTAACTATTTAGCCCCTGTTAAGCCGTCTGGATTATTCATCCGTGAATAGCGCTGCTGTCGGCGGCGGCGGAGGGAACTTATTCATGTGTCTACTCCAGGAGGCGCTGGCTGGTAGAATACACGCGTAAACATGCGTAATCTCACGCGTAAACATGCGTAATCTCACGCGTAAACATGCGTAATCTCACGCGTAAACACGCGTATCAAGTCGTAGGAAAAACAATCAGCTTGGAGTGAGAATTATGATCCTTGAATAAATGTTTTCATTCAACATTGACATTTGTCGCATTTCGTCTCTGACATTTAATGTATTGAATTTAAGGTTTTGTGGCAATCTTTCCAGTTTGTGAAGAAAATTTGAACTCTTCTGCGCTCCTGCAAGTGATTATTCAGGGATTTTTTTTACGGAATTTCGGTTAGATCATGGTTAGAAGTCCTGCACATGCCGGTGCTCGCTTATCAACGCGTTACACCGATATCCCCCCCCCCCCCCTTCTATACATTTTACAAAAAAAACTATTTATTGTGTTCATCTTCGTCATTTTCGTCGGTCTCACTTAGATTGTTTCCCCTGAGTGTTTGCAAATGTATCCAATGTTAAATGCCATAAGACCACGAATACGATTGGATCTTGGACTCAAATCTCAAACTTGATTTCTTTCTGTTCACAGGTAAGCTGCACATGGAATTAAGTCTTCTGTGACCGAGCTCAAGGTATGCGTAATACCATCAACCAAACACAGCATGTTGTGATGTTTTCAAGCTCACATGTGATGGGCTGGACTGCTGACTGGAAATGTATAAACCTTTGAGAATTTAGTTACATTTCCTCAATAAAAACTACAATTAAAAAAATTGCTAATTTTCAATGTAGTTAATTCGATCTGATTCAAAGCATTGGTCTGCCAGACACAATGAAACGAAATAAATACTTCACCAAGAGTATGAAATTACCACAAATAAACAAAACATTGAATGTGATGAATGTGTGTAGAACATACATCAGATGATGAAACAATACAAATAATTGAGCTCTAAAATTTATATTATTGATTCAAACTGGAATATAATCCGCTTATGTGCTAAGCTACATATGATATTGTTTACAGAACTCCATTACTAAAGGTAGATTAGAGTACAGTTACATGTCTAGCCATCGACAATCGCTCCTTGTTCGGGACTGGGAGCAATGGTCGATGTTATAATGGCAAGGTGCGCCGTCTCGTTGGAATGAAATGCTTCAGGGTCAAGTTCTTCCGTCCAGCAGTGAGGATTCAGAAGTGGCAAGAGTGTTTTTATGTCTATTAGTTATGTCACTTGGAAGATCTCTATCACGACATGTCATATTTTATAACTAACAATTTTTGCATATTATACGAATCAGCACTTGTGGTATTGCTTCAAACACATTTTTCATAAAATATTTGGGTAGATTCTGTCAATTTTAAGAGTCGGCTTGGAGATAATGTTTCCTATGGTCATAACGTTTGAACCATTTCATTTACGAAAATATGTATCTAATTTATTAGTCTACCTTAGCAATTTAAATAAAAGTCTTCCCAAATTCGGAAAAAAAAATCTTAAATTTCTAGATTTTTCAGATTTTTCACGAGTTTGTACCAAATATTGTCTTAAATTAGTGTCTAAGATTGACTAAAATATTAGCAATGCTAAATTGTTTTTACCATGTTTCATAACTTGAATGGATCCAAAAAAGTTATATCGCTATTTCGAAAACATTATCTCTAATGTCTAATCGCATCATGCACTAAATGGCCACTGATCGATTTAGACGCCCTCTGGTGTTATGCCGCTAACTCCCGATGTCCAGTCATGTAGAGTTGATGTGAAATGCACTGGCCGATGCATCGGGTTATCCAATCCCACTCTCCCGCACGTGTCTGTGGTCAATGATCATTATCACAGCCGCAATCAACTGCGGGCAATTAGCAGGCGACAGTTTGTCCCTAGGTCATGTCCAGTCGGTAATGCAGTCGATGACGTCACGCGATGTCCAGTCGGTAATGCAGTTGATGACGTCACGCGATGTCCAGTCGGTAATGCAGTCGATGACGTCACGCGATGTCCAGTCGGTAATGCAGTCGATGACGTCATGAGGTCGGTAATGCAGTCGATGACGTCACGCGATGTCCAGTCGGTAATGCAGTCGATGACGTCACGCGAAGGGGAAGCAAAAGAAACTGAAATATTAACGGAGAAGTCTCATAATGGTCAACAAAACTTATAAAACGTATACCTATTGGCTGTATGAAAGGAAGATCAGCCGAATATGCCTGAATATATCCTTATTCTATACCGTAATCGAAGTAAAGACAAATTGAAAGCACGGGTATATTATTTTGAATAGAAACCGCGTATTCATTGTTTAAATAAACAAACAAAGCATTAAAATAGATAAATCACCCCCAGAATACCCAGCGGCCTCGTAGTAAACCCGCTGTGGAACTATCTTCAGCGCCCCTGGTTAGATAATCAGCCTCACACACAGGTAAATCATCATAACGGCCTCTCTCAACCCGGCACCTCCACACCTAAGCCCGGGCGCCAATGTTGACGCATGTAAGTAACCCTTAATGCCTTCTGCAGACGCGTGTAACCCCTTAATGCCTCAGCTAATGAGCGGCTGTAGATTGTGACTTAATGGCTTTATGATTCGCTATTGGGCGCCAATGTAATCGCCCCATCCATAGCGGCCGAGTGGAATGTGAGGCGGTGGAGAGCGTGAGTCACTTCCGGTGTCGTTTATCTGTCGATAAGCTTGG
>OW203769.1:2523383-2537028 GCA_934045905.1 Leuctra nigra
CCAGAGAGACTGGGTGTTTGGGGGTTAGTGTGACGACCTCCCTCCACCTGTTTTCAGTCTCTCGACGGCGCGGGTTGTGGAGGCCCGTGCTGTGAATGTCACACCGTCCTTCGGAAGGGACGTTAAGCCGTTGGTCCCCTTGGTATCTTTCGCCAGGAGTAGGCTACATGCCGGTACCGGGTTTCCTCTCCTCCCTTCTCTATTACATTTGAAATGCAACATGGGTGGAGTCTGGATGTGGAATTAACAAAATCTACGTTCAACTTGCTGATAACAGGTGTTTGCTCCCAGAAAATTAATATTCAAATTTCGACGTAAAAACTAAATTTTAATTACAATTCATGATTGGAAAGCCTTCATAGAAATTTACAGGAAAACCAAAACCATTCGTTTTCATATTTTGTGATATTCACATCCGAATGAACTTGAACAAATGATAATATCCTTCCTCTTTGCTACGAACAGTATCTTATTAATTTCAACAGGTGCACGAAAACGACGAAAAACTCAAAACGCAAACTTCTTTGCCGGCTGAGCTGAAAAACCTGTGCGAAGTGGCAGCAGGTGAACAGGCTAATGAGCTTACAGTAGGCTTATTACCAGAGCCTCCTCAAATCATCCGTTTGCCGTGCCGTGCCGCTGCTAACCCGACACATGAGTCATCCGTCTGCCGTGCCGTGCCGCTGCTAACTCGACACTGAGTCATCCGTTTGCCGTGCCGTGCCGCTGCTAACCCGACACCGCTGACCGCTGATTGGTCGACTTGTAACCCGTGTATGTGACCCGTGGGGGGATTAACCCCCTCCCCCCCTCCAACAGGCAGCGGCGCCTCACCCGGATTTTTGTATAATATTTTGCTAATTTGAATACGCCGTGTTGTGCTCGTAGGCTGGTCACGTGACTGTACGCTCGGTGTAGGTGAAATAGACCTCGGCTTGAGGAGAAGTTCGATATAACGCGTTAATAAGCGAGCCCGTGTATGCTGTGTATAATTGCTTCTATGCTATAGATATGCTTTTTATAATTTCATCAACACATTATACTCATTCTTAAATAGACACACTTTTAATCTAGTGGAGCGGTCGCTCCACGCCAGCCAAGTCGTACGGCGCGCGCACACTCTCATATAAAGGCTGGAGCAAACCCACTTTTACTGTAAGCATCAAAGTGGCATTTTCGGCCTACTGGATCTTAAAATTGGAAAATCTCACATTGTTGCGATATATCTTAATTTCGAGCTATGGCCCACCCTACAACATATACCAAATTTGGGAACAATAGGTCACGCCCTTTGCGCGCTAGAGGGCCGTAAAAACAGTGTTTTAGGGCGGTTTTCATAATAATAATAATCTCAGTAGTAGTAGTAGTAGTCTCCTGGAATTCAAATCCGGTAACATGGCCACAGCCTAAACAGCTGAACCGATTGATCTCACATTTTTACCACGTGTGCACTTTTGGCGTCTGATTTAACCTTCACCCCATAAATTTTTTGTGCCGCCATTTTGAAACCGGAAGTGACGTCATATCTCGACAACGGCTATACCGATCGGAACGAAATTTGCGCCAAACGATTCAGACGGTAAACTATATGGATTATCAATAGCAACAGACTAAAATTTATGTTAACGAAACCGGAAATGACGTCATGAAATTTGAAATACATCGATTGGCATTTCGGCAACAAATTTGATCCGATTATTTTGTTATTTATGTAACGTATGTACTTTTGATATCTCATTTGACTTATTATAAAACCAACCGGAAGCCGCCATTTTGAAACCGGAAGTGACATCATATGTCAATAACGGCTAAATAGATTTGAACGAAACCAGCGCTAAACAATTTAGACGGTCAACTTTATGTATTATCATCAATAATATTTTGCAGTTTCCCATACCGAAACCGGAAATGACGTCACACATTTTAAAAATCTCACAAATTTACATTTTGATACAATAAATATACTATTTGAGACAGCTTATAATAAAATGTAATCATGTTTAAATTATAATTCAAGGGGTCAGTGATTTCAGCAGCCATTTTGAAACAGGAAGTAACGTCATATCTTGAAAATTGGTTGACTGATCGGTATGAAACTACCGCCAAACGATTCGGAAGGTCATCTCTATGAAATGGGAACAGTCACACTAGAAATTTCCTATTTATAAGACCGGAAATTACATCTTTCAAATTTAAAAATTATTATAATCCCCTCCTATATAATGAATACATATTCAGAAAACTTAAAATGATACACATCATTTACAAAGGCGTGCGCAGGATACATCATTAGGGGGGGCCAACATGGACGACGGCAGGGATTAATGAGAGGGGGATAAAGTCTAAGGAAAAAAAATTGCCACGGGGGAAGGGGGGTGTGGGGGGCGTGCCCCCCACCTTGCCCCGCAGGGCATTTTTTGGTTTTTTGACACTTTGAAATCAATTTTGAGACGTTCTGACAAGCATTTTTTTACAAATTCATTTTTTTTAAATTTAACACAGCTTTTCACTACAATAAAGTGAGGGGTGCATGCCCCAAAATATACTAAAAAGAAATTTTTAGGGAAAAAACCTAGAAATTCATGAAAAAATCGTGTTTTTGGAAGATACTTTATAGACATTTTTTCCCAAAATATTGTGTTTTTGATCAACCTAGTACTTGATTCCAGTGAGTTGAGCAACTCCAGTATGCCCCGCAGGGAGATTTTTTTGTTTAAACCCTTTTAAAACAAAATTTTGACACTATGAGGACCACATTTTATAATTTTTTAGTTGGGGCTGAGCCATTAGGGGGGGCCAAGGCCCCCCCGGCCCCCCCCGTGCGCACGCCTATGATCATTTATAGATATACATTCTTTGTGGCAGTGCAGTAAGTTCAGGAGCCATTTTGAAAACCGAAGTGTTGCCATATCTCGGAACTCGGTTAACTGATAGGAATGAAACCTTTGCTATTCTTCATGAAAGATCATTTAAAGCAAATATATAGTACCATACGCAGATTTTCATTAGTAAACCAAATTGTCAATGGCGACTATTTTTAATGGATTTAGTAATTGTTCAATTGACGTCACAAGTTCTAAGAATAAACTAAAAAAAGGAGTGATATCCCCATAAAAAACACTCCGTGTAAAAATACCAGCCAAGTCTCTACAACTAAAAAAAATTATGAAATCTAAAAAATTCTGCACTGAAAAGTAGTGATATCAAAAAATGGTCCAAGTCAAAACTTTATTTGAAAATCAAAAAATACTTGGCGCATCGTTTTTTTAGGGCATAATAGGTATACTACATGTATTATGTATATTTGATGTATATTTTCTATCTGGTCTATACTTCTAAACTATGTATACACGATGCGCCAAGTATTTTTTGATTTTCAAATAAAGTTTTGACTTGGACCATTTTTTGATATCACTACTTTTCAGTGCAGAATTTTTTAGAGTTGGAGTTAATAAAAACAGGAAAAGGGCAGCAGAGCTGGAAGAAGAACAAATTCTAAATGTTTTTGAAATTCGAGTGAGTGGTTACTAACCAATTCAGATAATGTTATACGTTATGTTACAAAATAATACTTCGTGTATTTCATTTTGATCGCTTAGAATTGCATCGAAATTCTTGTTCTGATGGGTTTTATTGCTCTGTTTTTGAGCAAGCAATTTCGTGATGTAGGTCATAACAATACATGAGTTGCCAATCTATATAAACCATGGAGTGAAACTAGAACTGATAAACTTGAAAGTGTTGGAGGTGCAGTGTTTTTATAGATGAATCAACTTCGACAGCATTTCAAAATGAGCTTTAAGCTCAATATGCTCGACTGATTGTTCGGAAAGCTTGTGAAATATGAAATTTTGACGGGACAGGCAGCTGGTTTCTTGTACGTCACATTATATCAGCTTGTACAGAACAAAGTTTTAAATATTTTACTTTTGTGTAGACAAAACTAAACAAGATACACTTTAAAAAAGCGAGTGCGTACCTGATGCAAGCGCTCCGCCGTTTTAGCAAATTGAGAGAGAAAAATTCTTTCATGAGTAGGACTTTAATAGGATGTTCACATGATCAGTCTGATTGTATATTAGTAGCACTTTTTCATTGTTGCTCCGTGCATTGTTAATTAGGCGCCGGTTATTCAACAAAACCGCTCAAAACTATGCAATTTACGATTGGAGATTAAACCCGTGAACCAATTGATATCAAATTTTAATCAGATTAGATGAAAGACAAACTTTGGGTTATCACTTATAAAATTGAATTTCATACGGCACCCAGCGAGACAAAAAAAATACAATTTTCCACCAAAAATCAAAACAAATCTATACATTCAGAATGTACCAAGTGATAACCCTTTTTTTCTTCTAATCATGATTAGAATCTCAAATTATTTCGTCAACCCATTTCGTCCCCAATCGTATCCAAAAAACAAGTGTCTTCATCAAATCGACCGAACATTGCTATGCGATATTGTATTGACATTCATTGTCTTGTGTTTGCTTTGAATCTGACTTACCGAGCAAGTACCCGATGTTTACCGAGTGTACCCGATGTTACCCGAGTGCACCCGATGTTGACCGAGTGTACCCGATGTTACCCGAGTGCACCCGATGTTGACCGAGTGTACCCGATGTTGACCGAGTGTACCCGATGTTACCCGAGTGTACCCGATGTTGACCGAGTGTACCCGATGTTGACCGAGTGTACCCGATGTTGACCGAGTGTACCCGATGTTACCTGAGTGTACCTGATGTTACCCGAGTGTACCCGATGTTGACCGAGTGTACCCGATGTTGACCGAGTGTACCCGATGTTACCCGAGTGTAGCCGAATGTACCCGAGCGTACCCGAGCGCGGCCAGATGAGTTGTGCTCCTCCGGGAGGCTGCGAAACGAGTACCCGATGTTTACTGAGTGTACCCGATGTTTACCGAGTGTACCCGATGTTACCCGAGTGTACCCGAGCGGCGGCCAGATGAGTTGTGCTCCTCCGGGATGCTGCGAAACGAGTACCTGATCTTTACCGAGTGTACCCGATGTTTACCGAGTGTACCCGATGTTACCCGAGTGTACCCGAGCGCGGCCAGATGAATTGTGCTCCTCCGGGAGGCTGCGAAACGAGTTTCATCGCATAACTCATCTCAATGGGCGAAAAACATCGCGCACAAAACTGACACGCAAATAACGAAGAAGAATTCCCGTCTTATCTTATTAAGTATTATTTTCCCCCGCTCGGAAATGTAATCTGAAATGTGCTCATTCTCTGGAATCATTATCTCGAAAAAGATATTCTGGAAGGAAACTTAAAAAAAAGTTGAGAATGTTTTTCTCTTAACTTCTGCGTTTTCCCGCAACTTTCCCCGCGCGAAAGTTTCCGGGAAGTTGCGGGAATCATATGCTCCTAAATCGATCAAATCTTTTCACACAGACAAAAACAATATCACTTAAGTTTAGTTTTACTAAAGGACAAAACTAATTCCGAAGAGGATTCGTTATCAAGTGTTGCGGAGTGTCATTGGCTGTCGTTAGAACTTGCTCGGAACATTCTGCTTGAGTGTTGATTTGTATTAATATCTGCAGAGAACGGTGAAACTTAGTGAAATCATCAAGAACAGAACATGGACTCTAAGCGGAAGCGGATAGAATGGCAAGGGATGGATAGACAAGCGAAAGGATATAAAACAGAGGAGAGAATGTAAAATGGATACTAGTGAAAGTGCCCCTAAAATGTGAAAGTTCCCGTGTGCAAATGAAAAGATCCGGATCACATCTCATTATTTGCAAAATTATGTAGTTGAGGATTAATCTAATAAGACGTCGTTGGGATAAATGCTTACACCTTAGCTGTGGTGTTATTCATAATCATAACTCATACCAAATGTAATAATAACCTAGGCAATATAGAGACGGTTGGAAATAAGTTTGCACCCTAAAAATATTACAATACAGATTTTCAATTATGTAACTTTTTTTGCTTTTATGGCACAAATATGTGTCATTAAACGTTAGTGTCTACATAAACTAATTTCAAGTTTAAATCACACAAAATGTTCAAACATTTAGCAACAAACTCCACATGTTGATAGACTCGAAAAATCAGGAGTAATTGCTCAACACAAAAAAGCAATTATCAGCAACACAGTTGCCAAACTTCCTCCACCACGCTCGCTCATTCCACCTCACGTCCATCTGTTTCCATCTGTCAACACTGTCGATCCACTAAACAACCCCCGCAGAGGTTTCAAAATCGTTTTTGAATAAACCTCCGCTCGATCGGCCGTGAAAAAGGTTCAATTAACCGCGCATTGACTGCCTGGGAAGGTTGTGTGTATAGTCGGCGGAGTGCGTGCGAATAGACACCCCGTGCCCCGGGGTCGCAGGTCACGTGGGGGATCGACAGGATCTGTTACAGCACTGATGTGCGGGATCGATGGAGATGAGACGAACAAATGGCTTTTGGAACACATTTCGGACGGGAAGTTCGTTTCAATGATTCTTGAGGTGAGCTCATAAACCAGTAATTCTGTCTTCACCTAATCATATTTGTAATGGTGACATGTGGCATTGTGTAAGAGAATACTTCAATATAATTGCATTTGTTGACCAGTCATATGACAATAATTGATAGAGCTTGATAACATCATTCCGTGCAACGTGAAAGCGAGAAAATGGACTTCCGTCCTTCTACCTCTAAGGTACAGAATTAAAGGTGTTACCGAACCAAAAAACTTCAAAGTTTATTAATTTTTCAAAAACTATTTTGGTACACAAAATATTTAATTTTGAGTCTAAAGTACGTTTCCGAGTGATCATTTTTATCGTTATGACAATCAATTCTGTTGATGTTTTGACGCCACGACTGTTGAATTTGCATTTACAACTTTGATAACACCTACTTCATGACGTCAAAATAAGAACTAAATTGAGAATCAGAACGATAAAATGAGTCTGAAGGCACGTCATATGAAGTTTTCATTGCTTTAGAATAAGCATTAGTCTTTTTAGTATTTTGTTACGTCACACTGTTCTGCAACTAAGCAAATGGCCCGATGATGGTGATGATGATGATGATGATGATGAAGAAAAATAGGGTAAATGATTACGATGACTTCAAAGCCCAATCAGTACCAACCCAGATTGTAAGATATTTATGGATTAAATCGGATTAAATGTTCGTTACAACTCAGATATTATTGCAATTTCGAAGTAATCATTCTATCCAACCCCCCCCCCCCCCCCCCTCTCCTGAATACTGGTGAAGCAACATCGAAGTTACGGTCGTGGCTTAGAAGGGAATCTTCCCGGCATTCGCCTCTCGTCTGAGGAAATCACACAAATCCTAAGTCGGGAAATCTACCCCCGTTCATCAAGCCAAAGTCATTACAAGAGCTCGGACGCATGTTTAGGACATACCTATCCTTTTTTAATTATTTGTTCAGACATGGTTAATAAATAATACATAAATATGTTTAATGTTCCTGATACCATTATTTTTTTTCCCCTGAAAATGCCTTTTTCTAAATTTGTATGAATTCCTTTTCTTGCTATTTTAATGTCCTTTTGTCGTTTTTTTTCAATTATTGGGGAAAATAATATAACATATTTGTTTCAAGTTATTGATGTCTTCACAAAATTTCCATCCTCCACTTGGATGACCAACAAAAATACTTGACACATTGACACATTCATACAATAATTTTAATTAATTTTAATATCTTACTCAAAATTCAACTTAAAAATTAATAGTACATTGAATCAGATGTTAACGAATATTACAAAACATTACATTTTATGGTCCTCTTTCAATAAATAGTTTTAATGTACTATTTGCCTGCCTTATTGAAGTTTCATAGGTCCTAAATATCCTAGCCCTAATCATTACTTTAAAACCCCTTGTTCAAAGTGACAAACCATTCACCATCATAAAATCAGTCCGCCAGTATTCCTGTTCCGCTGTGACAAAATCACAACGAGCCAATCCCGGTCCGTTATTAATTCCTGCCGTGATGAATAGCATTCGGAATCGCGTAAAACCCCGCCATATTTGAACCAATGAAGCGTTCCATCTGCGAGACAATGGCGCTTGTTACTCGGCGAGGAATTAGAGAGAGACAAAGCGAGTGCGATTATCGATAATGAATCGATTCACGAGGTCGACCTATTGATGAGCGATTAGAGTCGATTGTCGCGCTTCCGTGTCGGTGATGACGTCACGGGTGACTGAGTCCGTGTGGAGACAAAGAGATGGAATCATTGTCGTTTGGATAAGATTATTTTACGTCTTGATTTGGTGTGGGTTTTATTTTACATGGAGAATTGTGTCACGTCACAATTGACTATGAACTGAGATGATTTTCAATTTATTTAATTTTAAATTTAAACCTTGAATTTATCAAAATTGGGACAGGTTTATCATGCTCTGTTAAATCAGGTGTTAAGACGGCTGAGTAGTGAGCGTGGCCTTGAAGAGTTTTTAATCGATTTTTATCAATATCTTTTACCAATGTAATTGTTAACAAAATAGGGCTTTGTACGCGTATTCAGAACAGTTCAATGAAAATAATTTCATAGCTTGGAATGGTTTATTAGTTTTATTCTGTCCTACAGACGTTTAGAGCCTGAAAATTAGTACAAATGTGGCACTAAACGTCTGTGGGACAAAATTAAACTAATAACCCATTTCAATCTATGAAATTATTTTCAGGAAACAGTTCTAAAGACTCGTACAAAGCCATAATTTAATAACAGTTATAATGGTAAAAGATATTGATAAAATCGATTACAAATCTCTTCAAGGCCAAACTCACAATACTCAGCCGTCTTAATTAAAACTGAATTTCCTTCAAACACATTATCGAGTTGGCAACGTCGCACTAGTTAAAAACCCTCGCATATCCGTAACAAGTGGTACGTGTCAACATGTTGCCACTGCTTGTAACAACAACCAAAGACATGCCTCGTCGCTCTCAAAGATATGCGGTCGGACGCAGGAATGCGTGGAGCCTCTTTGATCCGAGCTCTTTGTTCTCGTTGCTTTGTGATGGAAGATATTCAGACAAGATGGCGACGACAGTGTTGCAACATCTCTCTAACTACATTGATTATCTACATGGCAGTCTGGTTAACTTTAAACTGTACGATTACTGTTGATTTTAATTCTCTTTTTGGGAAGCAGTTGAGTGAATCGTAAAATACTTTATTGGCCAGAGCAGCACGCAAAACGAATAGCGAGAATAAGCGAGGCTAGATGGTTGCACAGTTGATTGTAATATCGCCTTGTAGCGGTAATGTTCATTTTAAGGTATAATAGTTTGTTAAATTGTATGGTAGTAACTTGTACTATAATAATAATATTAATGTTGGCATTCAAACTATTATAGTTTTATCAAGATAACATTTAATTACTTATAGTTTCGAGTTCATTATACATGAAGGTTCCCTTTCAATTCCACATCCATTTGGGGTAAAAAACGGAAGTCTTAATTTTCTTAATTTTGGGTGCACTTTTGTAACAAATCGAGCTCTATCAATTGTCATTTAACTGATGTCAACAAAAACAGTTATATTGAAGTATTCTCTTACACAATGACTCATGTCACCATTACAAATATGATTGGATTAACGCAGAATTACTGATTTATGAACTCACCTCAAGAATCATTGACATGGATTTCAGCCCTTCTACCTCTGAGACACGATATAAATGTATTCATAAACCTAGTAACATTAACCCCACCGAAAACAGCATTAGTACCATGGCAGGAAATTTCAAATCGATATGTAAATCAGTTTGGTGCCGGTGATTCAAAAACAAAAACAAAGTGAATTTATCATTCGATATCCTACCAGCCTTCGTATTATATGTGAAGACGAAGTAATGTGCGCTCGCCAGTTTCTGCTCTATAGGTATACACCTTTGAAAGACCCGAAACAAAATGTGTCAAAGAAGCAATAATAAAATATCTGAATGTAATTCAAGAAATTTGACAAATTTTAAAATATTTATAAATGTTTGTAAAAGCTCAATAACTCTTGAAGTTAACAAAGTATTTGTCCGAAAATCACCAAAAACACCTCAAATGTTGGTTACGATGAACATGCGAAATGTCATGTTGATCGGTCAAACTATATCAATTTTCAAAAAATCACAGTAACCAGCTCAAAAATTCTACACGATACTTTTAAGATTACATTAGTATGTAGAACAATTTGACCTGGAGACTGCCAACAAAAACACATAGATAGTGTCATCAGAGCTGAACCACACTCGGAGCGATGGACGTGTCTTCCTCGTATAAGTGCGAGAGAGAGGCACGTAAACACTTGCTCTCTCTCTCACACTCACACTGAGAGAGGCACGTAAACACTTGCTCTCTCTCTCACACTCACACTGAGAGAGGCATGTAAACACTTGCTCTCTCTCTCACACTCACACTGAGAGAGGCACGTAAACACTTGCTCTCTCTCTCACACTCACACTGAGAGAGGCACGTAAACACTTGCTCTCTCTCTCACACTCACACTGAGAGAGGCACGTAAACACTTGCTCTCTCTCTCTCACACTCACACTGAGAGAGGCACGTAAACACTTGCTCTCTTTCTCACACTCACACTGAGAGAGGCATGTAAACACTTGCTCTCTCTCTCACACTCACACTGAGAGAGGCACGTAAACACTTGCTCTCTCTCTCACACTCACACTGAGAGAGGCACGTAAACACTTGCTCTCTCTCTCACACTCACACTGAGAGAGGCACGTAAACACTTGCTCTCTTTCTCACACTCACACTGAGAGAGGCATGTAAACACTTGCTCTCTCTCTCACACTCACACTGAGAGAGGCACGTAAACACTTGCTCTCTCTCTCTCACACTCACACTGAGAGAGGCACGTAAACACTTGCTCTCTTTCTCACACTCACACTGAGAGAGGCATGTAAACACTTGCTCTCTCTCTCACACTCACACTGAGAGAGGCACGTAAACACTTGCTCTCTCTCTCACACTCACACTGAGAGAGGCATGTAAACACTTGCTCTCTCTCTCACACTCACACTGAGAGAGGCATGTAAACACTTGCTCTCTTTCTCACACTCACACTGAGAGAGGCATGTAAACACTTGCTCTCTCTCTCACACTCACACTGAGAGAGGCACGTAAACACTTGCTCTCTCTCTCACACTCACACTGAGAGAGGCACGTAAACACTTGCTCTCTCTCTCACACTCACACTGAGAGAGGCACGTAAACACTTGCTCTCTCTCTCACACTCACACTGAGAGAGGCACGTAAACACTTGCTCTCTCTCTCACACTCACACTGTGAGAGGCACGTAAACACTGGCTCTCTCTCTCACACTCACACTGAGAGAGGCACGTAAACACTTGCTCTCTCTCTCACACTCACACTGAGAGAGGCACGTAAACACTTGCTCTCTCTCTCACACTCACACTGAGAGAGGCACGTAAACACTTGCTCTCTCTCTCACACTCACACTGAGAGAGGCACGTAAACACTTGCTCTCTCTCTCACACTCACACTGAGAGAGGCACGTAAACACTTGCTCTCTCTCTCACACTCACACTGAGAGAGGCACGTAAACACTTGCTCTCTCTCTCTCACACTCACACTGAGAGAGGCATGTATACACTTGCTCTCTCTCTCACACTCACACTGAGAGAGGCACGTAAACACTTGCTCTCTCTCTCTCTGACACTCACACTGAGAGAGGCATGTAAACACTTGCTCTCTCTCTCTCACACTCACACTGAGAGAGGCACGTAAACACTTGCTCTCTCTCTCACACTCACACTGAGAGAGGCACGTAAACACTTGCTCTCTCTCTCACACTCACACTGAGAGAGGCATGTAAACACTTGCTCTCTCTCTCACACTCACACTGAGAGAGGCACGTAAACACTTGCTCTCTCTCTCACACTCACACTGAGAGAGGCACGTAAACACTTGCTCTCTCTCTCACACTCACACTGAGAAAGGCATGTAAACACTTGCTCTCTCTCTCACACTCACACTGAGAGAGGCACGTAAACACTTGCTCTCTCTCTCACACTCACACTGAGAGAGGCACGTAAACACTTGCTCTCTTTCTCACACTCACACTGAGAGAGGCATGTAAACACTTGCTCTCTCTCTCACACTCACACTGAGAGAGGCACGTAAACACTTGCTCTCTCTCTCACACTCACACTGAGAGAGGCACGTAAACACTTGCTCTCTTTCTCACACTCACACTGAGAGAGGCACGTAAACACTTGCTCTCTCTCTCACACTCACACTGAGAGAGGCATGTAAACACTTGCTCTCTCTCTCACACTCACACTGAGAGAGGCACGTAAACACTTGCTCTCTCTCTCTCACTCACACTGAGAGAGGCACGTAAACACTTGCTCTCTTTCTCACACTCACACTGAGAGAGGCACGTAAACACTTGCTCTCTCTCTCACACTCACACTGAGAGAGGCACGTAAACACTTGCTCTCTCTCTCACACTCACACTGAGAGAGGCACGTAAACACTTGCTCGTACGGAATGGGGTCAGCTTCATGAATCAATTCCAACACTTAACAGCTGCATGCTCCTCCAAGTCCCAGAGGATAATAAGAAAACACGGGCATTTTACTTACTCTTCAGCGAGCATTCCTGCATCTAAGATCCCGTTAGATTTATTCTACAGATGTTGAAATGTAACAAAAACTTATTGAAAAGAGAATACTCGTGGCTGGTGCAATATTTCATTTCTACTAGTGGAAACTAACCACCAGGTGGTTTTACAGTTGTTATTAATGTAGCAAAAAGAAACAATACTCTGGACACAAACCTTGAGTGAAGCCTTGAGAATGTAGCCATGAGTGTGTATTGAAATATCGAAAGAGCAGTGATAATTTTACCTACGAATTTCTTTGAATACGTGACAATATGACAAATATTTCAGAAAAAGCTTGAAAGTAAAAAAAAATATCAATAAAAAATGTGTATGAAAATTGCCAAATGCATCACAATTATTGGCCCCAATAACCATCCTAAATTTAGAGTTGATCGGAACACTCATAATTCTATTAATTTAATTTGTAGCCTTGCATGTGTATTTATATAAACCTTGGAAAACCCTGCTATTTCATATCCATTCATTAAAAAACGTGTCCTTTACAAACAGTATTACCATTCCAGAAAGAAGTTTCCTGGAGATTTTTCTCATTTGTCGTGCTTCATCCAGCAAACATTTTGACACAACCTTATTTATTTCTCTCTTAAAATGCCACGTGATCAAAAGCTGAACCGACTCGTTTGTCTCGCAAGTGCAAGCGAGACAGCCTTATGTCCCGCACAACGCGTCAGAGAGAGAGCGCAACAGTTGATGATAATGATATCGCGATAAAACATAACAGACAGATAAAAGAAGCAATCTCGTTGCGAATCCCTCGAGGACGGCGGCCATTTTGTACTTCCGGTTTAATGGATTAGATTAGATGAGTCGGTAGACAACAAATAGGATTTCTTGAGATTAAACTTCGCTCAAATACGAGGTTGTTTGCGAGGGAATTGTCAATAATGCAATGAGTTGACTTGATGTTGGAAGAAACAAGACTAGTGGAGTTACTGGCGTTAGAGCACAAGTAGGTAACTAAGTAGTGT
>OW203769.1:2537228-2550807 GCA_934045905.1 Leuctra nigra
CTACGATCTGTCACATGGCCTCCATGAACTTTGACAAGGTTCTGGACGAGGTTGGTGTATGCGGTCACTACCAGGTGCGCATGGTCGGTCTCATCAGTCTACCGCTCATGTACTCGGCAATGATGGCACTGAATTGGTACTTCACAAAGATGACGGTTGATAAGAGATGTTTCATATCAGAGTGTGATGATAAGGTAAGTGTTATCCGGAAGACAACAGTTTGATACTCAAGCTTGGTTCTTTTCGAATCCAAGGAAGGTCAATTCTACTGAACTGAAGCTCCAGGTTAAGTTCCTTGTAACCCACTAGCTCTCGGCTGATGTGACTGCGCTTAATATTGGCAGAGTGACTGATTATTTTAAAACCGAGAGCGAAGTAACGCAAACGTAGGTATAACTTTATATATCGTTCAAATTGCACGCAGTGATTGAGTGACTCTTCCTCTATACAAGTAACACTTATCATGTTCTCAGTCACAAGAGATTTGTTCGCGTCCTCTTTGAACACAACTTTCCTACTATCTACGGACAAAATCAGGTGTGCGCTGTCGTACGGCAACGATTAGCTGATTAATCTATTGAGCATTCAGGACTCTTTGACTTCTACCTTTCGGTTTAATAAAGGACACTCCTTGGGGAAACGATTTGATGACACAAACAAAGATTGAATAAAAACTACTCTCTTTGAGACCAGTGCACCAGTGTGCACTGACGATGAGGGTAGAAAGACCTTGAAATATTGTGCATTGGTTTTTATTTGTTTGACTTTTTAGTACTGGTGTGGATCCAAAGATAAGTTTTTGTTAAATAATTATACCCAGTACAGTATCTTCGTTTTTTAATACAAAGATTTGCTTTGAAGAAGTTGTCCCCACGTGTTTTTGCCCGAAGTTGATTGTAGACTTATGTTCAACGAATGCAAAGTTGCATCTCTTGTGACTCAGACAATGCTGAGTTGTACCGTCGCATAGAGGAATTTTACTAGATCATCATATGAAATTTGAACGATATTTTTCAAATATTTATAAGAAAGTTGTGCACACTTTCGCGTTACTTATAATATAGCCAAAGGAGACCTTGGCTATTCCCATTCCATGGGAGTTTGCAAGTAATCTCTGCGAAATTAATGCTTACCGGCCTTATATTAAGGATCATTGCAAAAACTGCTCACACCACCGCACTAAGGTTGCAACTCAGCCATTTCAAATTCGTATCTGCTGAAATCCAAATGGAATGCCTTTGGATGGTTTCAGCTTGATCGGAGAAACGCTATATGGCGTACTCCAAGAACCAGAAAACTCGTAGTCATAGATATGATTCAAAAGCATCAACAGTGACAGTATCTTCACTCGTTTCATTGTTGAAGTTTCCTTATTCATTATTTGCATCACTTGAGTTCGACATTTCACCATTGTTTCCAGAAAGACCCGACGTATGCCAATCCGTGGGTGAACAATTCCATCCCGTTTGACGAAGTCAAGCATCAAGCGTCTCAATGTGAGCGCTTTGAAAGCGTTGAGCACGGAAACTCTCCGAACTCTACCGACAACGACACATGTCCTGCAAAGTGGTTCGATGATAAGAGGAAGATCAAGTGCGAGAAGTACATCTTCAAGGATCCGGACGTCACGATTGCAACGGAGGTACGCAAGTTCCAAGGCGATTCGCTTTATTGCTGTCCTATATTATCGTACACAAATAATTCTCGCAATTGTTTCAAAGGACAAGTATAGTGTAAATTAAAGTATAAATAGTGTAAATAGAGTATAAATTAAGTGTAAAAAAAAGTATAACTTGTCAGGACATTATATTAGATGTCCAACCTAAATAAAATACCTGTTTGGCCGTTTAGGTTGTGGGGGACACCTCGGAACTATAAGTCATTTTTTTATTATTATTATTGTAACACATTTTAGATTGACAATTCTTATTCCTTAAAAAAAGTAGATACTCTAGGTATTTCCAAAAATATTAAAAGAAGATTGTGTTTGATGAAGAATCTATGAATTAAAATGGAACTTGACTGGATCTTATAAGCTGCTAATTGTATTAGTCCATTATACCACAAAATTCAGGTAATGCAATTGCAGGTCATAGTGTACCTATCTTTTGAATATAATACGAGTAGTATAAGTATATAGTTGATTTCAGTCCCGCGTCAATGTTATCTGATTTCAGTGGATCGATGTTTGCATTGATGCATCAGGAACGAAAATGAAAATTATAACCACACTGAAACACTTGGCTATGTTCTTCGGCAATGTAATCACAGGAATAATTCAAGACAGGTCAGTAAACTTGCATGGCTATAATATGTATAAGCAACCCCAGTATTTCATAAAGGAATGCATACTAAACTCGATTGTAAATATCTCTAGTTCGTTACAGAGAGCAAGGAGCTTAACCTAGGGTTGAAATGTTGTTGAACTGTAACCGTAACCGATCTTCCGGGCAGAATGGTTGATGCTGTTATCTCTCTCACAGGATCGGTCGACGAGGCGGTCTGGTGCTCGCTATCCTTACTTCCAGCGTCCTCGGCATGATTAAGGGCTTCTCCTCCAGCTACGTCATGTACGTGACATTCGAGTTCCTGGGGGCGATGTTCTCCTGCGGGATCTACAGCGCCGGTTTCATATTAGGTAAAGTATTATGTTGATACGAATTGTTGACGTGTAAAACTATATAGTATTATTGAGGAGCGAGAGTGAGGCGCAGATAGACACAGATACGATTGGACCGGACAAACGGCATCAGTATAATTTAAGGCCATGGGATTAGTTCCTTTTATGTAATTATGGGAAAAAAAATAATATTATTATTCTAAGAATAATATGTCTACTTTAAATTGAACCTATTGTGTGTGTTGTAGGAATAGAGATGTTCGGACAGCGCAATCGCGTTTTAGTAGCCATGCTCTTCTCATCTTTCTACGCCATGGGCGAGATCATCCTTGGTGCCATGGCATTGGTGCTAAGAAATTGGCGAGATTTAATATGGGGCATCTACATACCGCCCTGGTTCTTCGTTTCATATATCTGGTAAATGACAAGGTCATCTTTATGTCAACCTATTTCTATATTTCGCAGCTTTTATAATTTCAGTTGATATTTTTGTTATATTATGAAGTTTCTAGAAACATGTTCCTGCGATGCGCCAGCTTTTTGTTGCAGGTTGCTGCCTGAATCAGTACGATGGCTGAGCTGTAAAGGTAAAGTCCAACAAGCGAGGAGAGGGTTGCTCATAATGGCGGAGGAAAATGAAGTCACGCTTAACGAGGCTCTGCTCAAGGACATGAAAGTAAGTCAATCACTTGCTTATAAATATAATATGTTGTTGTTGTGTGTGTGGTGGGAGGGGGAGGGGTGGTGAGTGTTATGGCGGGAGTAGGTATTTAAAATTATGTAATCATAACCCATAAAAAAACACTTCGTGTAAAAATACCAGCCAAGTCTCTTCTACTAAAAAAAATATATAAAATCTAAAAATTCTGCACTGAAAAGTAATGATATCAAAAAATTTGCCAAGTCAAAACTTTATTTGAAAATCAAAAAATACTTGGCGCATCGTGTATATTAATAGCTTAGAAGTATAGGCCAGATATAAAATATACATAAAATATACAAACATATAGTATACCTAAAATGCCCTAAAAAATCGATGCGCCAAGTATTTTTTGATTTTCAAATAAAGTTTTGACTTGGCAATTTTTTTGATATCATTACTTTTCAGTGCAGAATTTTTAGATTTTATATATTTTTTTTAGTAGAAGAGACTTGGCTGGTATTTTTACACGAAGTGTTTTTTTATGGGGATATCACTCCTTTTTTTAGTTTATTCTAACAACTTGTGACACATATGAAATGAACAATTACTAAATTCTTTAAAAAAAACATCACCCTTTACAATTTGGTTACCACTAATGAATAGCAGCGTATGGTCCTAAATAATTGCTTTAAATGATCTTTCACGAAGAATAGCAAAGGTTTCATTCCAATCAGTCAACCCAGTTCTGAGATATGGCAACACTTCGTTTTCAAAATGGCTGCTGAACTTTCTGCAATGCCACATAGAATTTATTTCTATAAATGATGTGTATCATTTTAAGCTTTCTGAATATGTATTTATTGTATAGGAGGGAATTATAATAATTTATACATTTGAATGACGTCATTTCCGGTCTCATAAATAGGAAAATTCTATTTGTACTGTTCATATTCCATAGAGATGGCCTTCCGAATCGTTTGGCGCTAGTTTCATACCGATTTGTCTACCAGTTTTTGAGATATGACGTTACTTCCGGTTTAAAAATGGCGGCTGAAATCTCTGACCCCTTGAAGTATATTTTAAACATGATTACAATTTTATAAGCTGTCTCAAATAGTATATTTATTGCATCAAAATAAAAATTTGTGAGTTTATTAAAATGTGTGACGTCATTTCCGGTTTAGGTATGGGAAACTGCAAATATTATTGATGATAATACATAAAGTTGACCGTCTAAATTGTTTTGCGCATGGTTTCGTTGAAATCTATTTAGCCGTTATTGAGATATGATGTCACTTCCGGTTTCAAAATGGCGGCTTCCGGTTGGTTTTATAACAAGTCACATGAGACGTCAAAAGTACATACGTTACATAAATATCAAAATAATCGGATCAACCTTTGTTGCCAAAAAGCCAATCGATGTATTTCAAATTTCATTACGTCATTTCCGGTTTCTTTAACATAATGTTTAGTCTTTTGCTCCTTATCATGCATAAATATGACCGTCTGAATCGTTTGGCGCAATTTTCGTTCCAATCGGTCCAGCCGTTGACGAGATATGACGTCACTTCCGGTTTCAAAATGGCGGCACAAAAAATTCATGGGGTGAAGGTTAAATCAGACGCCAAAAGTGCACACGTGGTAAAAATGTGGGATCAATCGGTTCAGCCGTTTAGGCTGTGGCCTGTTCACCGGATTTGAATTCCAGGAGACTACTACTACTACTACTACTGAGATTATTATTATTATTATTATTATGAAAACCGCCCTAAAACACTGTTTTCACGGCCCTCTAGCGCGCAAAGGGCGTAACCTATTGTTCCCAAATTTGGTATATGTTGTAGGGTGGGCCATAGCTCGAAATTAAGATATATCGCAACAATGTGAGATTTTCCAATTTTAAGATCCAGTAGGACGAAAATGCCACTTTGATGCTTACAGTAAAAGTGGGTTTGCTCCAGCCTTTTTAAATGAGTGTGTGCGCGCGCCGTACGACTTGGCTGGCGTGGAGCGACCGCTCCACTAGATTTAATAATTAAATAACGTACCTATATATCTCACTCTGAGGCCTACAAGACCCGACATGTAAGGACTCTTTTCTGATTCCATGTTACACTGCCAACCATGCGTTTGCATCAACCCGAGCTTTGCACACGCGCAGTAATTAGAATACGAAGATATGTATCTACTGCGCGTGCGCAGAACACTCGGGTTGGTGCATATGGCCGTGTGGTTGGCAGTGAGAGCTCGACCGCTGGAGCAAATTGAGAGAGATGAAATGTTTCATAAGTGAGTGTACTCAACTCTGATATGATGTTCACACGATCAGTCTGATTGTATATTATTAGACATTTTATGTTGCTTTGTCAATAGTTAAATAGGCCCGGTTATTCAACAAAACAGTGCAAAACTACGATATTTCGCAAACGATTGGAGACCAAACCCGTGAACCAATTGATCTTAAATTTATAGTGTGTTGCTCAAGGATAAACTTAAGGTTGATACTTGGCACATTGAAAAAATAATTTTTATGCGGCACCCAGCGAGGAAAGAAAATATATAATTTTCCACAAAAATCAATTAATTATTAACTAGGAAAACGCTCAGTGTAACGCGTTGTTGAGCGAGCACGGGTATGTGCATATTCTCGAACCGGAATTCCGTACCAAACGCACAGAAAACATAAACATTCATATCGAATTGAAATGCGATCCACTCAATCCACATAGAAGTACTATAATGCTTTTCATAAAACTTGAAAATAGCATCTAAAGACCTGGTACCTAAAGCATATCAGATCCAATTGCAGTGGAAAACATAATTTCGATACTCCATTTCTGACAGCGATTAAAAATGTCAATAAGTTCATACGTTATTACTTAACTGATTGGGATGAACATATGTAAAATAAGACACAGTGTTATAGTCTTAATGACCACGCAAAATATAAGTTTGATCAGATTAATGGAAGACCATTTCATTTTTCAACCTTTCAGGAGATATTTATTTAAATTTTAACCAATCAATGGATTTCAAAAAAATTAGGGTCTGGAACGCCCAGATATTGTCCGTACATATGTGCAAAATTCAGCTCGATCGAAGAAAACTGTAACAGCCTCAGGAACAGAAAAAAACAGAGGTCCGTGCCAAAGAGTCAAAAGGAGTCGCTCGCTTCGCTCGCTCAATAATTGACGATGAAAATAATTAAAAATAGACCAATGGACCAACCCTAAGTTTGTCTTTCATCTAACCATAAACATTCAAATAATTTCTACAACACATTTCGTCTCCAATCCAATAAAGTGTCTGCAACAAGCAGCAATATCGCTCGCGCTTGTTCCAGGTTGAACCGACTGGAAAATTCCAAGACATCTTCAAGTCCAAGAGGCTGATGGTGAGGTTGCTGGTCAACGGATTCTGCTGGTAGGAATAAAGGCCGATGCACAATTGACTCAGGCGGACGACGCGGACGGACGACGCAGACGTCATATCTAAACATCGTATCCGTCTCCGTCGTCCGTCCGCGTCGTCCGTCTGCGTCAATTGTGCATCGGCCTGAACACAATATGATCCTAATCGAATTGTAAATATACTGCATGTGAAGAGCATCTCACTTACGAAATAGTGTACCCAAATTACGATAACTTCCAACTATCGTCTATTCAACTCTCCATACGACCCCTCCACGCCATCCACGTTGGACATGGACGGTGCATCCAAACCCTTATACACTGCGAACACTAATTTACTATTAAAATATTCTGTTTTTACTTCCCCTTATCTTTCAGGAGCATAAGCTCACTGGGGTTCTTCGCTTTGAGTCTGAATGCTTCTAATCTTGGTAACAACGCTTACGCAGACTACATCTACGTGACCTTGGTTGAGATCCCAGCCATATTCACCGCCTACTTGTTGCTGCTCTGTTGCGTGGGCAGGAGGATGTTGTTGGTCGTCTCCCATACCATGACTGCTGTGAATTTGATTTTTGCCATTATCTTACCAGATCAAGCAGGTTGGTACTGAGTAGCGCAACATTTCACGTACACTTAGGTTACGGGTAAACTTAGCTCAGAGGTGACAATTCGTACTTGCACTCCAAGGTACGCTTTGGTTTCCCTCAGTCGAGCAACACGCTGGAAATGTACCAACTCTTTCCCACTTTCAATCTCTTTCTTCAAGTCTTTCTTCATCACACTTTCTTCAAGTTCAAGTACACGGGAAAAGTTGTCTGAATGTGATAGGGGTGAATGGAGGGTTTACATTTCACTTAGAGTTGACCGTATTCCTTACCAATAAACTTCAGGTCGTTCTGGTCAACGTCATGAAGTTCGTGTATAATGTTGGGTTTGTACTCTTGCTCAGATCGTAAAGCGTCTTTCCTGGTACAATACCTGGCCGGCAAGTTCTTCGTCTCCATCTCCTACTACGTGACGTTTCTGTACATTGCCGAGCTGTTCCCGACACCGCAGCGAGGAACGATGCTTGGCATGTCTTTGGCGTTCAGTAGAATTTCTAGCCTCCTTCACTTATTCGTATCAAACAAGGTGAGTTTATTCCGGCACTTTCTGCTCTTGCAGTTTCTTCGATACCCATGTTCTTTAGAATTGCGTAACAATCAAAAGGAATTGGTGTCCTGGAGTATAATCATTGTATTGTATTTAGAACTCTATCCAAATATCTAAATACTCAGCACATGCTGCTGGAGCTATACGAGGTAAACGAGTATGCTCCAGTAATGTCTTCTCATTGGTCGTAATGTCGACAAACCCGACATTACATGATGCCAGCCGACCCCGGCATATCAGTGACGATACTGCTATGCATGACGCGTTGCTATGCTATGGTCATACCACGCATAGTATAAGGTAGAGAGCCTAGATTGTGGCTCTCTAGTATAAGATGGCTATAACGCGATATGGGCTGACTACCATCCTCTCCCTTGCAGCATGGTGCGGTTGACATAGCAGCCGCTGTGCTCGGTCTGGTGGCGGCCGCGTTATTGTTTCTCCTCCCCGAGACGAGACACTCAAGTCTGCCGGACACCATCGAGGAGGCGGAGAACATCGGCAAGAAACCCCCCGTGGTTCCAGAACAGCCCCTGTTTCCTGAACAACCAACCCACTGAGAAGTGAAGAGCTAACCCGCAGGTCTTCTTAGCCGCGTCGTCGCCCTCTACATGAGACCTTCAAGCTTTTACCCAAATAAAGAGATTGCTACGAACATTGCTCATCATATACCTACGCCTCAATTTTAATGTATCGGTATTAAAATTCTTCTTTAGACTTTTAGTCTCAGATCTAGTGCAGCGGTCGCTCCTATCAACTAAGTCTTACCATGTAAGACTCACACTATACATACCGTGCAAATGCCGGACTCAAATGTATTTGTTATATTATTACCAAGTTTTTATCAAATGTCAGGTCATATTGTGGTGGACCGGTGCCCTAGGGTACCTGACCTCCTTGAGATAAAAATAGACAAGTAAACAATTGTATTCGGTTGCAATATAGTGTCGCTGTTATGACGCCACTTAAAACAAAAAAGAATTTGGCTGGAGCCAACTTGCATGTCCCAACTCTAATGAATAATGATACCTACAGAAATTATTGAGCTAATGCATTTAGTAGGACTTTTATAGCTCTTAATCTTAACATTAATCCGTTTTCGAGATATGACAATATATTTTAGTTTAAACCAATCAACGGATTTCCATGAAATGTATATACCTAAAATTGTAAGACTGATTTAAAAATTTGAAAATCTTACGATTTGATATGCCAATCGGTGTGCTCCACTCCATTTTCATTTACCAACCAATCACAGGATCCTGTTCAAAATCAATCCCAGAGACCGCTTAGATTACATTAGTATGTGTGCAAAATTTCAAATCGATTGGTTGAACGGTTTGACCTGGGCAATGCAGGCAAAAAACAAACAAAAAAACAGACAAACAAAGAATCACACAGAGAAAGTTCCATAAGAGTACTGTACGCTCGTTCAATAATGCTATCATAAGAATGAGAATATATTATAACAATGCGGTTATAAACGTCAGATAATTTTCCTCGATGACAGCAATGCATCTGGTTGCTTGGCAACGTGTCTTGATGTTTACACACCTACGATCTGTCACATGGCCTCCGTGAACTTTGACAAGGTTTTGGACGAGGTTGGTGTGTGCGGTCGCTACCAGGTGCACATGGTCGGTCTCATCAGTCTACCAATCATGTACTCGGCGATGATGGCACTGAATTGGTACTTCACAAAGATGACGGTTGATAAGAGATGTTTCATATCAGAGTGTGATGATAAGGTAAGTGATATCCGGAAGACAACAGTTTGATACTCAAGCTTGGTTCTTTTCTTGGACTGAAGCTCCAGGTTGAGTTCCTTGTAATCAACTAGATCTCGGCTGATGTGACTGCGCTTAATATTGGCAGAGTGATTGTTTTAAAACCGAGAGCTTTACCTTTAAAGTAACGCAAACGTAAGCATAACTTTTTATATGAGTTGAAGTATCGTTCAAATTGCACGCAGTGATTGAGTGACTCTTCCTCTATACAATTAGCACTTAACATTGTCTAAGTCATAAAAGATGTGTTTGCACCATCTTTGAACATAAATTTCCGACTATACGGATAAAATCAGGTGTGCGCTGTCGTACGGCAACGATGAGCTGATTAAACCAATGAACATTCAGGACTCTTTGACTTCTACCTTTCGGTTTAATAAATACTCTCTTTGGGGAAACGATTTGTTGACACAATCAGAGATTGGCTGTGAAGCCAATGAAGCCAATGCCCCACTTGTTTTTGCCCAAAGTTGATTGTAGACTTAGGTATGTTCATCGATGGTGAAAGCGCATCACTTGTGACTAAGAGAGTGTTGTGTAGTGCGGTCTCATAGAAGAACGAACTGCTCTATCATAATGTGAAAGTTATACTCACTTTCGCGTTAATTTTGGTATTGCCAAGGGAGCCATAAGGAAGGGTCACCTAAGAATAGCAATTCTGTGGGAGTGTATGCTTACCGGTCTAACACTGAAGTAAACTGACCAAACCTACTCCCACCACAGCACTAAGGTTGCTACTTGTCGGGGGACTCGGTCATCTTTATTGATGGCAGAGTCGAATCTGCTGAAACCCAAATGGAAAGCGTCTCGATTGTTTCAGCTTGATCGGAGAAACGCTATATGGCGTGCATCGCTCCAAGAGCCAGACATCTCATGATGATAGACATGATAAAAAAATATCCAAAGTTACAGTCTCTTCTTTCGTTTCATTGTTGAAGTTTCCTTATGCATTATTTGCATCACTTGAGTTCGACATTTCACCATTGTTTCCAGAAAGACCCGACGTATGCCAATCCGTGGGTGAACAATTCCATCCCGTTTGACGAAGTCAAGCTTCAAGCGTCTCAATGTGAGCGCTTTGAAAGCGTTGAGCACGGAAACTCTCCGAACTCTACCGACAACGACACATGTCCTGCAAAGTGGTTCGATGATAAGAGGAAGATCAAGTGCGAGAAGTACATCTTCAAGGATCCGGACGTCACTATTGCAACGCAGGTCTAGTTCCAAGGCCCTTCATATTGCTATCTTATTGCTATCTTATCTTACACCAATAGATACCTAATTATCTTGAAAAATATATGGACCAAAAATTCTGTCAATTGTTTCAAAAGAAAAGTAAAGTGTAAATTAAAATATAAATAGAGGGACCTGCCATTAAACACATGACCCAATGTACGCACTTGTCTGGACCAATGACATATAAAGCTACTATAAAGCCCTACTAGTAGCTTTATATGTCATTGGTCTGGACATAGTATTAAGGCCGTTTTACATAAAGCGCGTTTCGCGTTTTGCGTTTCGCGTTTTTTTATTGACCCATCTACCGAAAATTTTGCCGCACGCGTTTTATTTTTAAACCGCCCCATCTCGATTGTAGGGAGGTTTTTTCAGTACTGCGCGTGGGTAAAATGACGTCACTATACGTCAACTATAAAATAAACTCTAAAATAACTCTAAAATAAGACTATAATGTTAATAATTGCTTACCAGTGCATATTATTCCATCTAATAATATCTAATAACACCCACATTGTTACTAACAATAATAATAAATGTAAATCAACATTCTGTTTTCGACGGCCTCTTCTAGGCGTTATAAAAAAAGAAAAAGACGCGAAACGCAAAACGCGAAACGCGTGTTATGTGAAAGCGGCTTTAGATGCCAACCTAAATAAAATACCCGTTCGGCCGTTTAGGTTGTGGGGAACACATCAGAATTATATATTGTAACAGTTCTTAGATTGAAAATTCTTATTCCTTAAAAAGAAGTACTCAAGGTTATTTCCTTCTATAGGTATATTAAAAGAAAATTGTGTTTGATGAATAATAACTTGACTGAATCTTTAACTAATTGTATATATTAGTCCTTTATTTCACAAAATTCAGGCAATACATTTGCAGGACATAGTGTACCTATCTTTTGAGTTTTGAACAATACGAGTACATGATTATAGTGTAAAGGTATAGTTAATTTCAGTCCCACATCAATGTTATCTGATTTCAGTGGATCGATGATTGCATTGATGTATCAGGAACGAAAATAAAAATTATTACCACACTGAAACACTTGGCTATGTTCTTCGGCAATGTAATCACAGGAATAATTCAAGACAGGTCAGTATACTTGCATGGCTAATATGTAGATTTTTAATATCCCTTTACGTCATAAAGGAATGCATAACTAGTACATTACAAATTTTAATTACTGTTAAGTCTTTATTCTTATATTTAAGTTGTAATGTGAATGAAACTTCGATTGTAAATATATCTAGTTCGTTACAGAGAGTAAGAAAGCAAGGAGCTTAACCTAGGGTTGAAATGTTGTTGAACTGTAACTGCTGATGTTACATCTCACAGGATCGGTCGACGAGGCGGTCTGGTGCTCGCTCTCCTTTCTTCCAGCTTCTTCGGCATGATTAAGGGTTTCTCCCCCAGCTACGTCATGTACGTGACATTCGAGTTCCTGGGGGCGATGTTCTCCTGCGGGATCTACAATGCTGGATTCATATTAGGTAAAGTATTATGTTGATACGAATTGTGGAGGTGTAAAAATAGTAATAATTGAGGAGCGAAGAATGAGGAGCAGAATGACACAGATACGACAGGACCGGACAAATGGCATCAGTATAAGTTAAGGACTGGATTAGTTCCTTTTAAGTAATTGGGGGGGGGGGGGGGGGGGATAATATATTATTAATTTTCAAGAAATGGTCAGCTTTAAATTGTATTGTGTGTGTTGTAGGAATAGAGATGGTCGGAGAGCGCAATCGTGTTTTAGTAGCCATGCTCTTCTCATCTTTCTACACCATGGGCGAGATCATCCTTGGTGCCATGGCGTTGGTGCTAAGAAATTGGCGAGATTTAATATGGGGCATCTACATACCGCCCTGGTTCTTCGTTTCATATCTCTGGTAAGTGACAAGGTCATCTTTATGTCAACCTATTTCTATATTTCGTAGTTTTTATAATTTAAATTTATATTTTTGTTATTATGAAGTTTCTAGAAACATGTTCCTGCGATGCGCCAGCTTTGTGTTGCAGGTTGCTACCTGAATCAGTACGATGGCTGAGCTGTAAGGGTAAAGTCCAACAAGCGAGGAGAGGGTTGCTCATAATGGCGGAGGAAAATGAAGTCACGCTTAACCTAGTCCAGATCAAGGACATGAAAGTAAGTCAATCTCTTGCTTATAAATATGTAACTGTCAGTGTTGTTGTGTGGGGGATTGTAATAATAATAATTAAATCATCGTACCTATCTCACTTGGAGGTAAAGGATAAACACTAAAGAATGAGGTATGGGTCTGAGGTGAGTTTCGGCTATTTTATAATATACAAAAAGCAGAAGATTTAGTTTTAGACGTGATGGGCAATAAAAGTCGACCATTATATTATCCTTTACTATAATATGCTTAAAAGAGAAGAACGTCGTCCCCGTAGCAAGGTGGCTGAAAATTTGGTTCTTTATACAAATCTTGAATTTTCCACCGATCAAGTTGAAACTCGCCAGTAATGTACATAATTACGTGACTTGATTTATAGTAACACTTTCGCGACATTCTGTTCAGTATTTACCGAGTTATTCGTGAAAAACATCGCTTTTTCTGACCTCTTAATTTTAAACGTCAATTTCAATTGAGCGATGAAAATAAATTTTAGTAGGCAGTGAAACTAATTTTCACAAATCGACCTGAACAATATTTGGCCATGGAATCCGTAGCTCGGAAGTTGCGTTACGATTCGCGTC
>OW203769.1:2551007-2571381 GCA_934045905.1 Leuctra nigra
CTCCAACAGAATCGCGTCAGAAAGTGAATGTGTTACAAAATGTCGAAATCGAGCTTTGACTTCCAAGAACATCGATGATGTGAAAGGGAATCACTCATCATTCTGCAGTCAATCGAACTCTGTTTAATGATTACAAAGTTAAAGTTCAGGCGTTAAATAAGTCCCTCTACAAGTGGGAGGTGGTTATTTATAACAAGCTGTCGATAACAAGCTCGGGGTAAAGTAAAATATAGCAATCGATCAACTTTATCAGAAATATACGAAAATTGTCGCATTTTATTTATATTTCAATTTTTTAACTCAGCAAGAGTATCACTCGTCTCCATTCAGCACTTTTGGATACTTTCTCAGATTTTTTTGTTTGTTTTTTGGCCCTTCTCCAAAGGTCCTATTGTAGCGCTGCACTCTGATTGGTTGAAATTGAGAGTGGCTTGTAGATTTTGAGGCCGTCGTATAGTTTTAGGGTTTTACAATTCATGGAAATCCGTTGATTGGTTAAAATTAAAATACATTTAACCTGATTGGCTAACAAATTGAAATGGTCAGATTTTGCTTGCGGCCTTAAAAATAACCATTTTCTCTTATTTTAAGCTCAATAAGTAGAGAATTTACTTGTACTTATTACCATTATTAACGTTTTGAAATAGTTGTCAGATTTATTTGATTGGTTAAAATTAAAATACATTTAACCTGTAAACTCGATGTATGCTGCAAGCAAACTGTATGATTCATAATAATTACAATGAACTGTAAAGAACCCAAATGCACACGGCCTCCAATCCCAGCCACCATTCTGTATCCACTAGGCAGTGTATCGACAAGCGAGATCCAGTGTGCAGTGGAGCTGCGATCCACTAGGCAGTGTATCGACAAGCGAGATCCAGTGTGCAGTGGAGCTGCGATCCACTAGGCAGTGTATCGACAAGCGAGATCCAGTGTGCAGTGGAGCTGCGATCCACTAGGCAGTGCATCGACAAGCGAGATCCAGTGTGCAGTGGAGCTGCGATCCACTAGGCAGTGCATCGACAAGCGAGATCCAGTGTGCAGTGGAGCTGCGATCCACTAGGCAGTGTATCGACAAGCGAGATCCAGTGTGCAGTGGAGCTGCGATCCACTAGGCAGTGTATCGACAAGCGAGATCCAGTGTGCAGTGGAGCTGCGATCCACTAGGCAGTGTATCGACAAGCGAGATCCAGTGTGCAGTGGAGCTGCGATCCACTAGGCAGTGTATCGACAAGCGAGATCCAGTGTGCAGTGGAGCTGCGATCCACTAGGCAGTGTATCGACAAGCGAGATCCAGTGTACAGTGGAGCTGCGATCCACTAGGCAGTGTATCGACAAGCGAGATCCAGTGTGCAGAGGAGCTGCGATCCACTAGGCAGTGTATCGACAAGCGAGATCCAGTGTGCAGTGGAGCTGCGATCCACTAGGCAGTGTATCGACAAGCGAGATCCAGTGTGCAGTGGAGCTGCGATCCACTAGGCAGTGTATTGACAAGCAAGATCCAGTGTGCAGTGGAGCTGCGATCCACTAGGCAGTGTATCGACAAGCGAGATCCAGTGTGCAGTGGAGCTGCGATCCACTAGGCAGTGTATTGACAAGCAAGATCCAGTGTGCAGTGGAGCTGCGATCCACTAGGCAGTGAATTATTCATAATCCAGGCGGCCGTGTCGATGCAAGAGCTTTGGAATGTTGATTTATGAACGCGTTTCAGTCCAAGTAGGGATTGCTAACTTAACAATCTAACACGGGGTTTCGTCATTGGAAGGAGAATTTGAAATAATTTAGATAACTCATTTAACAATGGAAGTTATGTCGACGTATGGAACGGAACGGGAATGTTGAATAAGGGCAGTTCAATAAGTCTGGTCACGATAAGGAACTCTATCTTGTTGTAGTATAGAATGGATTGAAAACGTGAAATATTGAAAATAACATATTGTCTAGGATGTAGACCACAAAAACATACGATTGTGGGATTAATAGTTTTCATGTAATTCATACATAAAAATTGATAGAAATCTCCGAATAACTTTGTTTTAAAACAGTAATATCGGCATTGACGCCATGGGGCTTAGCATTGCCATGGTAACAAAGTATTAACCATGGTAACACATTGTTGTGGACTTAGAAATGACGTAACCGGGCTCACATACGTCACATATTGATTTTCCCGACAAAATGTACCATACAATTTTAATTAAAATGTTTGTTTTTTCGAGTGATGTGTGTATTTGTAATTATGTTTTGTGATAATACTTACAAATGTACAATAAAACATTTAAAGGTGTCTTCCCTATGACGCAATGGTGCAGTAACAATATAATGATACATCAATGTATCATTATATTGTTCCTGCATTATATTGTTCTTTTACAATAGAAACCAGTTGGTTTCTATTTGTGTCGCCATTACGCAAATCATCTACAAACTTATTTTATGCCCAGCAGCAGAGAAACTACCTGTAAGTAAGAGAAGTTGTTTAGCCACTTAAAAGTTGCTATATATCTACATTGACTTCACTCTTTTGTAAGTTGACCTTTGTCAATTTGGAGGACGAAAAGTTTTCGTAGAAATTTTCACTATGTTGGATCATGTTTGAAAGTAATAAGATATAAAACAACTTTGAAGCATTCTTAGTTCACATTTGAAGATCGTGCTGGCGTAATTCGCCCTGGACTTTTACTCTGATGTCCCGAATTCGATTCCTGCAACCGTTCTTACTGACTGAGGTTTTATTGGCAAATGCTTGATTTGGGCTCCACAATACTAACCCACGAATCTCCTTTCCGCCTTTCTTCCATGTGTACCCGTGTTTCATCATCTCCATATCCTCCCCATCTTCGGTATTAGCTACAGTTCAAGAAAAGTGCGAAGAAACTGTAACTAGATTGATTGTTGGACTCATTTTTCGGAAAATATTTGAATAAACTGTATGATACTTGACAACATAATCTTTTATGAATTCGTGATTCAATATAAATAATGATAACGAAGTTATAAAATCGAATCACCGTCAAATACAATTATCCAGATTTAACCAGAAACATCCATAATTATGTAAATATATTCATCGCTCGCAATCAATTTTAATCTCTTAATTCACTTCACTGAACGTCAGCATGTCTGGGGATTTGTTTTGGCGTCAGATTAAAGTGACTAACTTGACTCAACTGTCAGTAAACAGCTTCCTGTCAGGGTTGCCAATCAGACAGAGATCACATTTATAGCTCGTGAATGTTGGCACCACCTGCGTGCATGTCTATCGACACTACGCCGTGTACTCTATCACGCACTTACTATTCGCACACCTGGCATGTCTATCGACACTACGCCGTGTACTCTAGCACACACTTACTATTCGCACACCTGGTGCCTAGCAGCTATTGGTATTTGCATTAAACCGCCTTAACCTGGGGTCATCCGTGTCTTTAATGGGCATGTAAACTTTTTTATTTAAAATCTAAATAAATAAAAATCTAAAATAATTGAGATTTCCACACACATTTTACATCTTATGAACGTTTTTCCATGGTAGTCCCTCTGTCGAGAGCACATGCTGGGAAGGTACCCTACTAATAGGTCACGACCGCCTCCTTCCCACCTTCCATCCTTACCTACTCTTCACCATCATCTCCCAATCAAACTCCCAACCTACATCACCGACAGTCCTACGTACACCTCATTCCGCTCCAGTCTCAAATCCTTCCTGGTCGAGAACCCTTTATACAACATTGACGAATTTCTACGAGTCTAATGTGTTTTCATTAAGAGTCGACAGGACTCGCAGAAAATTTCGATTCCGATGTTAAAAAAATCCTATAAATGCATGAAAATGCATTAGCTCTGGGTTGTACGTGACATTTGTGACATTTAATCGTGTGTTGCATGTTGCATATACTGCTGTGAAGTAAGTTATTTTAATTCAAATACTGAAAACCACAAAAAACCATAAAAAGGCGGCCCCTACTTTTTTCTTAACGGCTTGACCGATTGTTTTCAAAATTTAACAGTAGAGATAAAGAGTAAATCTGTGTCTCTAGTGATCGAAAAAAATAATAAAAAATGTTTTTTCTCGTTTTGAGTAAGTGCTAACATGGGCAATATACGAGTCTTTTTGGCACCTCTGCCATGAAAAAACTAAACAAAAAATAAAACTTTGGGGCCACTAGAGACACAGATCTACTCTTTATCTATAATCTGTGAAAATTTGAAGACAATCGGTAAAGCCGCTTAGAAAAAAGTAGGGGCCGCCTTTTTGTGCTTCATAAAACATGGATTTCATCAAGTATCGTAGACTCTTAATGTGAATTCATTTTTACTGTATTGACCATGTTAGTTATTAATAAACTGTAATCATAATTTGTATATTTAAAATATTTATTTACTTTGTTTGATCATATTATTATTATTATTATTATTTTATAGATTGTAAGCTAGTTTTTATTAATTTCTGACAACACCCATACTCGTATCATGTACTTGTCAAAGGATCTAATGAAAATACAATACAAGACAATACAATCATCATCATAATCATTCATCCGTCGGCATTAGCCTCGCTGCAGAACAGTGCGACGTTAAGCCCTAATTAAAAAAAACATTTTACGCATTGTATTGTATAGAGTGACATCCTTCTACTTCTACCTTTCGGATTAACTAAGGACCAAACAAATGCCCACGGTGCCGCCCTTTACAATATAGAAAAACAGATAGCTGAAATCTTATTTTTTAGACAGCCGATTTTGTATTTCCTCATCCGTAATAAGTGATAATTATTGCTGTATTCCATTATAATAATAACCAAAGAAATGTAACGGTTGGTCCGTGAAAGAGAAAAGGTTACGAACCACTAGCTCCTAAGTCATCAAAGAAAGCTCCATCTGTTTGCAAGACGCGAAGTAAAAGTTCCCCTGCTTCTTGTTGTCTGTTGAATCCTGGCCTGTGATTGGTCCTGGTCCGCGCCATCTGGTGTCGCGTCGCATGCAAATGGCCGCCGACTGAAGCTGCATAATAAAGGTTAGGGTTTGTTTATCTCCTCGTTTCCATGACAACATGTGGTTGTCGCAAAGTTCAGAGTTATTCGAGAGAGACAGAAGTTTCGCGCTGGCGAGAGAAGAAGTCCACGAACACGTTGCGCTAATGTTCTCGGCACAGTCTGGCAACGTCGCCGCCACCAGTGTTGTAGCGGGGTTGAGGCTGGCAGTTGCGGCGGGGGATGTGGCTGATGGCGGGATAGTTACAAACCGGAGAGTTCGTTATAACGCGTTGATGAGCGAGCCTTCGTACTGCATGCGATTTGATATGCGTTTGCAAGTATCAGCTGCTCAACAGGACTTGGAACTGAGCATCAAGAAGGCAGGAATGAAAATTTAGTATACATTTTTATATATTTCAAGATTTAAGAAAAATGTCCTTAAAATGACAATAACTTTTGAAAATAGCAAAATTAGTCTTCAAATTAGCAACCCTTCCTAAAATGTTGGTCCCAATGACCATGCGAGGTTTAAAGTTGATCGGTCAATGGTTCTACTTTAAATATCAAAAATCAAAGGAATGATGGTTTTAAATTTTAACCAATTAGAGGATTTGCCTGAAACTTTTTAAGATTGGGAACAATGTTGGTTGCATTGACTTTGCAGTGAAGCTATGTGAGGAAAAACAAACATAATAAACAAGGAACCAAGACGATAAAAAAATATGCGAACACCAAAAATTATTTCCACTTGTACTTTTCATAATGGAAATAGTTGAACTCAGTTAACAGGCAAACGGAAGCGAACGGGAATCGCACGGTTCGTCAGAGCGTTTTTTTGAAATTTTGTCTTCCCACTAAATAATTTTAAGAAATCAGATAGTAACGACCCATTACGGCATAATGTACTAAATAATGCCGCAAACTGCAGTACTTTATGACCTCTGGTGCGACCTCAAAGTGTTAAATACGATTATTTTACTAAAAATATCGTATTTAACACTTTGAGGTCGCACCAGAGGTCATAATGAACTCCGGTTTGCATCATTATTTAGTATAATATGCTGTTATGGGTCGTTACTATCTGATTTTTTAAAATTATTTAGTGGGAAGACAAAATTTCAAAAAACGCTCTGACGAACCGTGCGATTCCCGCTCGCTTCCGTTTGCCTCTTAATGTGACGTCAGAAGGCCCATAAAAGTCAATTTGAAATAGAAACACGCTCCCGCAGCCACGCAGTTAGCCAAGTGAGTGGGTTCATGCCCCGCTCACGGCTATGCTCATTACGTCCAGCCATGCATGTGCCATGTAATCCACGTGCCATCCTGCGGCTAACTCCTTCGCATCCTTCGCATCCTTCCCATCTTTCCCAGCAGCAGTGGCATTGTCTCGGGCAGTGTCAGTGTTGGAATCGATACGTTTAGCATGTTCATTACGCTGCATCAGTTGCAGATGGAGTGAGAGATGACGTGCCATCCTGCGGCTAACTCCTTCGCATCCTTCGCATCCTTCCCATCATTCCCAGCAGCAGTGGCATTGTCTCGGGCAGTGTCAGTGTTGGAATCGATACGTTTAAACATATTCATTGCGCTGCATCAGTTGCAGATGGAGTGAGAGATGACGTGCCATCCTGCGGCTAACTCCTTCGCATCCTTCGCATCCTTCCCATCATTCCCAGCAGCTGTGGCATTGTCTCGGGCAGTGTCAGTGTTGGAATCGATACGTTTAGCATGTTCATTGCGCTGCATCAGTTGCAGATGGAGTGAGAGATGACGTGCCATCCTGCGGCTAACTCCTTCGCATCCTTCGCATCCTTCCCATCATTCCCAGCAGCTGTGGCATTGTCTCGGGCAGTGTCAGTGTTGGAATCGATACGTTTAAACATGTTCATTACGCTGCATCAGTTGCAGATGGAGTGAGAGATGACGTGCCATCCTGCGGCTAACTCCTTCGCATCCTTCGCATCCTTCCCATCATTCCCAGCAGCTGTGGCATTGTCTCGGGCAGTGTCAGTGTTGGAATCGATACGTTAAGCATGTTCATTGCGCTGCATCAGTTGCAGATGGAGTGAGAGATGACGTGCCATCCTGCGGCTTACTCCTTCGCATCCTTCGCATCCTTCCCATCATTCCCAGCAGCTGTGGCATTGTCTCGGGCAGTGTCAGTGTTGGAATCGATACGTTTAGCATGTTCATTGCGCTGCATCAGTTGCAGATGGAGTGAGAGATGACGTGCCATCCTGCGGCTAACTCCTTCGCATCCTTCGCATCATTCCCAGCAGCTGTGGCATTGTCTCGGGCAGTGTCAGTGTTGGAATCGATACGTTAAGCATGTTCATTGCGCTGCATCAGTTGCAGATGGAGTGAGAGATGACGTGCCATCCTGCGGCTAACTCCTTCGCATCCTTCGCATCCTTCCCATCATTCCCAGCAGCTGTGGCATTGTCTCGGGCAGTGTCAGTGTTGGAATCGATACGTTTAGCATGTTCATTGCGCTGCATCAGTTGCAGATGGAGTGAGAGATGACGTGCCATCCTGCGGCTAACTCCTTCGCATCCTTCGCATCATTCCCAGCAGCTGTGGCATTGTCTCGGGCAGTGTCAGTGTTGGAATCGATACGTTTAGCATGTTCATTGCGCTGCATCAGTTGCAGATGGAGTGAGAGATGACGTGCCATCCTGCGGCTTACTCCTTCGCATCCTTCGCATCCTTCCCATCATTCCCAGCAGCTGTGGCATTGTCTCGGGCAGTGTCAGTGTTGGAATCGATACGTTTAGCATGTTCATTGCGCTGCATCAGTTGCAGATGGAGTGAGAGATGACGTGCCATCCTGCGGCTTACTCCTTCGCATCCTTCGCATCCTTCCCATCATTCCCAGCAGCTGTGGCATTGTCTCGGGCAGTGTCAGTGTTGGAATCGATACGTTTAGCATGTTCATTGCGCTGCATCAGTTGCAGATGGAGTGAGAGATGACGTGCCATCCTGCGGCTAACTCCTTCGCATCCTTCGCATCATTCCCAGCAGCTGTGGCATTGTCTCGGGCAGTGTCAGTGTTGGAATCGATACGTTTAGCATGTTCATTGCGCTGCATCAGTTGCAGATGGAGTGAGAGATGACGTGCCATCCTGCGGCTAACTCCTTCGCATCCTTCGCATCATTCCCAGCAGCTGTGGCATTGTCTCGGGCAGTGTCAGTGTTGGAATCGATACGTTAAGCATGTTCATTGCGCTGCATCAGTTGCAGATGGAGTGAGAGATGACGTGCCATCCTGCGGCTAACTCCTTCGCATCCTTCGCATCCTTCCCATCATTCCCAGCAGCTGTGGCATTGTCTCGGGCAGTGTCAGTGTTGGAATCGATACGTTTAAACATGTTCATTACGCTGCATCAGTTGCAGATGGAGTGAGAGATGACGTGCCATCCTGCGGCTAACTCCTTCGCATCCTTCGCATCCTTCCCATCATTCCCAGCAGCTGTGGCATTGTCTCGGGCAGTGTCAGTGTGTGTCAGTGTTGGAATCGATACGTTTAGCATGTTCATTGCGCTGCATCAGTTGCAGATGGAGTGAGAGATGACGTGCCATCCTGCGGCTTACTCCTTCGCATCCTTCGCATCCTTCCCATCATTCCCAGCAGCTGTGGCATTGTCTCGGGCAGTGTCAGTGTTGGAATCGATACGTTTAGCATGTTCATTGCGCTGCATCAGTTGCAGATGGAGTGAGAGATGACGTGCCATCCTGCGGCTTACTCCTTCGCATCCTTCGCATCCTTCCCATCATTCCCAGCAGCTGTGGCATTGTCTCGGGCAGTGTCAGTGTTGGAATCGATACGTTTAGCATGTTCATTGCGCTGCATCAGTTGCAGATGGAGTGAGAGATGACGTGCCATCCTGCGGCTAACTCCTTCGCATCCTTCGCATCATTCCCAGCAGCTGTGGCATTGTCTCGGGCAGTGTCAGTGTTGGAATCGATACGTTTAGCATGTTCATTGCGCTGCATCAGTTGCAGATGGAGTGAGAGATGACGTGCCATCCTGCGGCTAACTCCTTCGCATCCTTCGCATCATTCCCAGCAGCTGTGGCATTGTCTCGGGCAGTGTCAGTGTTGGAATCGATACGTTAAGCATGTTCATTGCGCTGCATCAGTTGCAGATGGAGTGAGAGATGACGTGCCATCCTGCGGCTAACTCCTTCGCATCCTTCGCATCCTTCCCATCATTCCCAGCAGCTGTGGCATTGTCTCGGGCAGTGCCAGTGTTGGAATCGATACGTTTAAACATGTTCATTACGCTGCATCAGTTGCAGATGGAGTGAGAGATGACGTGCCATCCTGCGGCTAACTCCTTCGCATCCTTCGCATCCTTCCCATCATTCCCAGCAGCTGTGGCATTGTCTCGGGCAGTGTCAGTGTTGGAATCGATACGTTAAGCATGTTCATTGCGCTGCATCAGTTGCAGATGGAGTGAGAGATGACGTGCCATCCTGCGGCTTACTCCTTCGCATCCTTCGCATCCTTCCCATCATTCCCAGCAGCTGTGGCATTGTCTCGGGCTGTGTCAGTGTTGGAATCGATACGTTTAGCATGTTCATTGCGCTGCATCAGTTGCAGATGGAGTGAGAGATGACGTGCCATCCTGCGGCTAACTCCTTCGCATCCTTCGCATCATTCCCAGCAGCTGTGGCATTGTCTCGGGCAGTGTCAGTGTTGGAATCGATACGTTAAGCATGTTCATTGCGCTGCATCAGTTGCAGATGGAGTGAGAGATGACGTGCCATCCTGCGGCTAACTCCTTCGCATCCTTCGCATCCTTCCCATCATTCCCAGCAGCTGTGGCATTGTCTCGGGCAGTGTCAGTGTTGGAATCGATACGTTTAGCATGTTCATTGCGCTGCATCAGTTGCAGATGGAGTGAGAGATGACGTGCCATCCTGCGGCTAACTCCTTCGCATCCTTCGCATCATTCCCAGCAGCTGTGGCATTGTCTCGGGCAGTGTCAGTGTTGGAATCGATACGTTTAGCATGTTCATTGCGCTGCATCAGTTGCAGATGGAGTGAGAGATGACGTGCCATCCTGCGGCTAACTCCTTCGCATCCTTCGCATCCTTCCCATCATTCCCAGCAGCTGTGGCATTGTCTCGGGCAGTGTCAGTGTTGGAATCGATACGTTTAGCATGTTCATTGCGCTGCATCAGTTGCAGATGGAGTGAGAGATGACGTGCCATCCTGCGGCTTACTCCTTCGCATCCTTCGCATCCTTCCCATCATTCCCAGCAGCTGTGGCATTGTCTCGGGCAGTGTCAGTGTTGGAATCGATACGTTTAGCATGTTCATTGCGCTGCATCAGTTGAAGATGGAGTGAGAGATGACGTGCCATCCTGCGGCTTACTCCTTCGCATCCTTCGCATCCTTCCCATCATTCCCAGCAGCTGTGGCATTGTCTCGGGCAGTGTCAGTGTTGGAATCGATACGTTTAGCATGTTCATTGCGCTGCATCAGTTGCAGATGGAGTGAGAGATGACGTGCCATCCTGCGGCTTACTCCTTCGCATCCTTCGCATCCTTCCCATCATTCCCAGCAGCTGTGGCATTGTCTCGGGCAGTGTCAGTGTTGGAATCGATACGTTTAGCATGTTCATTGCGCTGCATCAGTTGCAGATGGAGTGAGAGATTGACGTGTCAGGTTTAGCTTAAGGTGGTGCAAGCGCGCGCGATTTTGCCGCTTTTGCAGGCACTTTTTTTTGGATACGATTGGAGACAAAGTGGGTTGACGAAATTAGTTGAAATTTTAACCATGATTCGTTAAAAGACAAACTTAGAGTTAACACAAGCTACATTTGTAATTTTTTGCTTTGTTATTTAGTAATAATTAGTTGAGTTTTGGTGTAAATTTGTATTTTTTCTTGTCTCGCTATGGTTCCTTTATGTAATTAAATTTAAAAAAATTTGCTAAGTGATAACCCTAAGCTTGAATTTTATCTAGTCATGATTAAAATTTGAGATGTCCAATCTTATCGGAAATTTCATAGTTTTGCGCGATTTTGTTTTGATTAACCGGCGCCTAATTAACAAGGCAAGAAAGAAAAATTAAGTGCTACTAATATACAATCAGACTGATCATGTGGACATCCTATCAAAGATACCTGACTTATGAATCAATTTTTCTCTCTCAATTTTCTAAAACGCCAAGCGCTTGCATCACTTTAATATATTTTATGATTCAAAGATTTCAATAATCTTTTTGTTTTTCATCCCACAATGATAATAATGTCAAAATCCTTGACATGTATACTTTCCATGTTCCACGATTTTAATCCATTCTCAATGTATAAATTTATATTTCCATTTATCCATGAATGAATAATCATTCATCCGTCGCCATTAGCCTGGTTGCACAACAGTGCGCCGTTAACAATAATAAACACAAACACATAACAATTAGCCTCACACTTCTGAGTAATGTTACTTCATAAAAGTGTAATCGTGCCACAGTAATTGAGTTTCCACCAGCTACACATTTTTCCAACACTCTGGACGTAACATAATTCCTCGTCGCTCGTTCTTCCCCGCTCTCGCGCGGACCCTGATCGTTGCTCGCGACAATAACACGTATAATTCGCTGTGACCATGTCGCGTGACGTCACTTGTTTATGCGCAGGCGCCGTGTTGCGATGGGAAACATGGGGACTCGAGGACTTTTGCATAATGTGAAAAACAAGTCGAGGAATATCACCATAATGGCGAACATATGAGTGTACAGCAGCGGCGATTTAATATTCAACATCGGGTACAGTGGTGGCAATGAAATGTGCGGCATATGGTGTGTACAGTCTGGGCGAGGATATGTGCAGCACAGAGTGTGCAGTCGCGACAATGAAATATGGAACATAATTTGTACAGGAGCGACAATGCAATTTGCAGCACGTAAGTGTACAGTAGTGCAATAAAATATGCAAAACGAAATTGTACAAATTTACAATAAAATGTGCTGCACATAAGTGTCAGAAGTGATAAACATGTGCAACATGAATTCACGATCAATAAAATGTGAAACAGTTTAATGTACAGTTTGTACATGTTTGTACATGTTTACAAACTTTGTTTACTTGTTTGTACATGTTTATTTGTAAGTTTGTAGTTAATGTGTAGTTTAATTGTACAGTTGCAATAATGCAATGTGCAACAAGCAAAGATACCAACTGTTTAGGGTGTGATAATTTCATCTAAAACAAACAATTTAGAACTTTATCCCTAATAAATATTTTTAGTTTCAATAAAACATATTTTCGAACACCTTTATACGGATCCATCCTAGTATAATTCATTCCTTAAAGAAGGAGGTAGATACACCAACAAATGATAAAACGGTATTTGAAAGGAATTGATTGGATACAAAAATATGGTGGCATCATTCGATGAAGTCTATGCTAACTCGTCATCTACCTCTTGTAGATGAGCTCTGGTTTCATTGATAATAACAAGGATTGGTTGTCAAGGAACCTGATCAGCAGCCAATCCGTTTCGTTCATATACCGTTTTATGATTTGTTGAGTGTACCTACGTTGTTTTTATACACTTATTCATTCCAAGCGTTCAGGATTGAATATCAACCATTTGAATAATTCACAGCGAGGTTAAAGCTGTGTTTCCTCATTCCTGTGATATTGTAACCATCCCCGCACTGTGAAATCATGTCGACACCACGATCAGTACAGCCAGCTAACGACTACATAACTAAAGTCGTTTCAACTCCCCACAAAAACAAAACAATCAGGTTTATTAACATTATATAGTTTCATTCTATTATGCAAATTGCATTGTTCAATGTTCATTTGCCAACAATTTTTAACTGAATTCTTTATTGAAAAATAGAAAATAAAAACTTTCCCTTTGTCATTACGAATTCGCGGGCGTTCTGCACATTCATTTACCAGTGATAAGGTAAATTTGATTTGCATAATAAATCCTGGTGTTTCTGTGTTTCCAGCCGGCCGTGTTTCTCTCCGGGGCAAGAAGCGTCGAGTTCACACGTCCCCTCGCCGGGGCTCGAACTGGCGATCATCCCGCGATCTGATTGGTCGTCACCATGACAACTCCACTGTTGTTGATTTTATCATGAATTAGTGACAGACAATTGAGGGCTGATGTTTGCACAAAAAGCTGCGTCATCGGTTTTGGGATGAGAATATATTTGGGTCATTGAGCCGGAGCCAAAAGTCAGTAAACTACGCTCTGTGTAACGAGTTGATAAGCGAGCCTTCGTACTGCATGCGAATTATATAACACAATACGTGTGAAATTGAGTAGCATTCCAACTAACTGGTTTGGCTAACTGAGATATTTGATGACACACTTTCCTATTAACAACCATTAGCTGATTTATCCGCGCGGTCCCTCAATTGCTGCTCTATAACACCTTGGAAAAGCTTAACCCTTTCCCGGGCACTACATTTGCAGCAATATTTGAAACCATGTTTTAATATAATTGTAAGACCAACTAGAACCATTTTGGATTTTTGTGATATCGAAACCACCCCTAAATTGAACAGACATACCGTAATATTTGAACATCGCGCCCTCCGCCTTCTTGGTGTAAAATCACCTGTACTGCCAGTTGATCTAGTCGGCCACACATCGATGTAGGCGCCGTCTGGTGATGCAAGAGCCTATTAGATTCACGCAATTAGACTAATTGGAGCAGTAATTGGGAGGATCAAACGCAAAGCGCAAGCATTCATCCCTAGATACGTCAATCCCCTACTAATTAATTACTAATATCACTCGAAATTATTCGAGCATAGATTAGGTGCCTTCAGTTCTATTCGAATCAACAAATAAACATAATTGTTTGTATAATTGGTGAATTTGCAATCTCAATACCCATTTCAATATCACCTAGATAAAACTGAATATTTGATTAAAATGCCATCAATTTTAGCACACAAATGGCCATCTAATTGGATCAGACTTCTTATAGGCAATTTCAGCAAAAAAATGTATACATCTTTCAGCACAAATTGAGCTTTTGAAGCCGAAACTATAATCTCTGCAATGATCAATTAGCTACCATGGAGCCAATTAGGCTACATCTGTTATTGGAAAAGACAGATCAGCTTATTGTGCTAACTGAATCCGAAAGTGATTCATTAAGAGATTCCCACCAAACTGTGTTGCAGAGTCGCAGAAAAACAGAAGTTTTAATCAACATTCCAGGCCATTCTGACTCACTGGTGTAATTTGTCAAATCGCGTTAACTCTGCAGGTAGCGAATCTTGTTAAACATGGAGGCGTGTAAATAGATAAAGCATTGTTTTGTATACATACTTTACGTGCGTATAGAACGTACTGGCGCGTGCAAATAGACTGCAATGCGGGACAAAATAAAGAAATAGTCCGTGCTTTGTTTTAAATCGGACAGAGCAAACTTTCTATTTGTTTTCCATGAAAACCTATGACGTGATCGATTCGTTCTAATTGGTTCACGATGACGTCACCAATGACGTCACCTATGACGTGATTGATTCGTTCTAATTGGTTCACAATGACGTCACTCACCTATGACATCATCGTCTCCTCGTCCAGGAGACTGATTGGTTACCTCGCCTCCGAGGGGCAATGCATTACGAGCGGCTGTCGTCGGATAAATCCCTGCTCTCTCATTGGCTGAGATATGGAGATGAATGGGTGGTGGGGATTATCTGTGGTGACGTCACTGGTGCACTGCGCAAGCGCATTGGCTAACCTGGAGCACCTGCCGGAGAGAGCGGCATTTTTCAAATATGTCAATATTCCATTAAAATGTCCGGGACTTACATGATACCTACATCTATTTTATTGGCATCTTTCTAATACAGCATCAATGTTGTTTATGTCCTTTTTGGTTACAGCCATGATAACTATTAATTAATTCTCATGGTACTTTTATCGGGTACCTCCGTAAACGTTAAATCTTTATATGAAAATATGCTATTTCTATCACCATATAAAGCAATCTTTATCTTCAAAGATGCCCTCCTTATTGAAAACCGTGTCATTTCATTATCGTAAATATGCTATTTCCATCTTCAAATTTGCAATCTCTATCAGCAAATATGCAAATTCAGCACAAATAATGAAATCTATATAATGATGACCTCTTTCATTGACAATATGCCTGCTCTTAGCTGTTTCTTATCTTAGAAGTTGAAATGCATTTTCATACAAATCTTCATCCGTAGATTACGAAAGCTCATCCGTTATGACACTTCTCTGGGGGGTTATTCTAAATTCCCGTGTCGTCTCGTTTCACGTGATACGGGCTCACTGCTATCTATTTAACATGGTAGTGACGCCGTTTCAATTGATACGAGACGACAAGGGAATTTAGAATAACCCCCCTGCTTGTCATTTGTAGGTGATGCCCAGGTCAAACCGCTCAACCAAACGATCTGAAAATTTGCACACACACTAATGTAATATGAACAGCCACGTGTATAGTTGTTGAAGAAGATCCTGTGCAGATTGGTAGAAAATTTAAAAAGGAACTGTTTAATTGATCAACTTCAAAATATAAGCATGGTCATTGGGCAACATTTTATGTGCTTTTGACAATTTAAGCCAAATTTAAAGAGCAATGAATTCATAGCTTGCACGAACTTAATTTGATTTATATCGCAATGCTAAGAATTGAAGTATTCCCCTGAAAACGGACATTATATTGGCGTGTTGACGGGTCATATTTAACTTAAAATGGAGGTACTGGTAAATCAATACATTTTTGTAATGCGAGTCCTTTTCGTACCTACTAATGATTTCTCCGGAGTCTACAATTGCCCAGGTTACTATTGACTATGAAAACTATCGCCAAAAAGCACAGAATCACAACTATTCTGAATCGTGCCATCAAGATGGTCGCCAGCAATGAGTTGATGTCAGTGCAAACTATGAAGTGACATATTACTAACAACTTTGTTTTGAAATATTTGAAAACTCATTTCAAATACATTACAAATGTCGTTTACGCTCCACTGCTCCTTTGACGAAAGTTTTCCAACACATTTCATTCCATGTCATTTATATTAACTTGCAATACGAAGGCTCGCTTATCAACGCGTTACACAGCGCGTTTTCCAAATGACACAGATCGAAACATCAATGTTTACACTTGTCCACGGCCACTCGGACTCAGCCCCATCGAGACCGTCATTTGTTTCATCCCTGACGCGACTGAATCCCAGTCAAGAGCCAAATCACATCTGAATGTGTGATCGGGTCTCGAACCAACACCCTTCAGACCCGGAGCTTTCAAAGCTCGCGCCCAAGTGGCATCGGGAAATGACGTCATTAGAGCGGAAGTGACGTCATATATTCACTCGCTCGTGTTGGGAAAATAATCGGTGAGAAATTCTCGACTCGTTCATAATCTATTTTCATGTGGAGCGGAGTAAAAAGAAGGAGAGTTTCTAAATCATTTGCATGCTATCGTGACCGGGGTTTTCTTCGTCGATTTTGCTACAATCCTTTACTCTGGGGCTAACTGATTGACATCGAAGCGGAATGTTGCTACGGAAAGTATCTGATTCGTTAAATAACAAGTTTCTCGAGAGAATGTTCATGTATTAAATTAAAACTCGTTGTGACACTTAAAATGGATCAGTCGTTTTAATGCACTAGAAATACTGATGTAACGAAATTCATTATTGTCTAGCTTCATCTTTTATTTTCGTCCTACTGGATCTCGAAAGAAGAAACATGAGAAGGTTGTATTGATGTCCAACTGACCACTCAACTAAGAAAAGTCCAGAAGAACAAGAGTCAGGGAATCTAACCCGCGACCTTAGGATAGTACAATCATGTCTGCCCTTGAAACAGGGCTGTTTATTGACATTTTACAAATGAAAAACTAATTGGAAGCCTTTTATTGGCAACTTATTAGGTTGAATCATGGTTATGAGACCAGACTGGCAAAAATTTATCTACTCGATCATTTCTTGATGTACATTTGGTTAAACCACAGACTAGTGGTTAAAAGTCTGTGGTTTAACTAAAAGCAGTATTCGAAAGCAACAGATTGTCTGATAAAGATTTGATGGCATCATCTCATGAAGTCTGTGCTTACTCGTCATCTACATCTAGTAGGTGAGCTCTGATTTCATTGATAATAACAAGGATTGATTGTCAAGGAATCTGCTCAGCAGCCAATCCGTTTCGATCAAATAACGTTTAGTTGTGCCAAGTCTACGATAATATACACATTGTGTAAAATTCAATGAGAATAGGGAAGTCTCTTGAAATTTTATTCCAGTAAATTAGTAAATATCAACACAAAAGATGACAAACACATTTATCATCAACGAAATTTAAAATTTCAATTCATAAAAATCAAATTCAAATGTCATCGGATATTTTGGCCGGAAAAACGGCGGCAAAGAGAATCAGGATTGTAATTTCCAAGCCTCCAATTCAACAATGTGTTACCATGGTGATTCCTTTGTTGCCATGGCAATATAGCGGATGGTGATTAATTCCTTGAAAACTATTCACCTCACAACAAAAATAATACCAAATCTGTGTTCAGCAATAACTTTCATAACTATTATTCTGAAATGTAATTTATAGAGAAAGGCTTTCACAACATTAATGATAAATAATAAAAACTTCCGGATAAAGTTGTGGACAATTTAAATAAGATTATATAACTTTATAAGATGATGTATTCCAAAGGGAGCTTTGCCTTCCCCATTGCCAGTGCCGTGTAAACTCAACCACCAAATTAAACAATCTCTTCATGTTGTTGTTTCGACTTTCCGTTCCATTCCTCCGCATCTGAATCTCCCGCCAGAACATCCTGTCCTCCCCGTAACCATGTTTTCGCCGCCTATAAACATGTCCTCCATGTTTGTCCGCCTCGTAAAACACCGTCGAGTTAGCGGTATTTCGCGCGCGACGGTTGGCCGCCCTGCTGATTGATGGCACGCGTCACTGCTGCCAACTGTGTAGCGATGGAACACGCTAACTCCGCCCCGGCTGTTTCGCGTGAAATATTCCGCCGATAAAATTCCCTTTCTCTCTCGGATCATTCGCCGGGTCTCGACCCGGAGTCGTTGTTTTTTACGCGGGGGGTTAAAAAGATTGTATAATTTTATTGCGAATGTTGGTAAACATGACAGGGTGTATCGTAAATACTGTGTAAACTGCCCCATGTTACGATTACAAGTTGAACTTTCTTATGTTCTGTATTGCGTCTTCAATGCGGCTATCAAATGAACTTGATGGCGCGTTTGCTGGAGGAGGATCTCGAGACTTTGGGCAAAGTGTTATGGAGACGACCCTAGTAGTTGGGTTCAATGACACGTGACATCTGCTTCTATAAACATGACCGAACTAATTACAGGCAGCGCTCTGTGTAACGTTTTGGAAAGCGAGAATTCGTATCACTGTCGTTGCGTAAACCGATCAGAGATAGGGCTCGGTTAGATATAGGTAAGCATAATTTAAGGTGGTGCAAGCGCTCGGCCGTTTTAGAAAATTGAGAGAGAAAAATTGTTTCATAAGTGGTGTGACTTTTGATAGGATGTTCACATGATCAGTCTGATTGTATATTAGAAGCACTTTTTCATTTTTGCTTCTTGCATTGTTAATTAGGCGCCGGGTATTCAACAAAACCGCGCAAAACTATGAAATTTCCTATACTATTGGGGACCAAACCCGTGAACCAATTGATATTAAATTTTAATCATATTTGGATAAAAAGACAAACTTTGGATTATAACTAGGCACTTTTTAAATTTAAATTTTATACGGGACTCATTGAGACAAGAAAATATACAATTTTTCACTAAAATCAATAAATTGTTACTAATTAACGAAGCGAGAATGAAAAATGTACCAAGGGATAACCCTAAGTTTGTCTTTTATCTAATCAGGGTTGAAATTTCAAATCATTTCGTCAACCTACTTTGTCTCCAATCGTATCCTAAAAGTGCCTGCAAAACGAGGTAAAATCTCGCGCTTGCAGCAATTTAAAGTACTAACAAATTGACAATGGCAAGCGGACGTCGGTCAGTTCTAATCCCCCATATTGTTTCTAATTCACTTGAATAGAAGATGTAAATCGCCTGTAGATTATTCCGCTCCGCTGCTGAAACTGAGTTGGCAACTCACATGTTTATGGCTGCTGCACAATGTGGCGAGAACGCGGCGCAGACGATTCAATATGATAATGCGCATCAGTTTCCAGTTACAATCCAACGTCACAGCGGCTTCGGAGTTAATCTCAACTCTCAGTGAAATTATACAGCAATTGAAACGATGCTCAGTACATGATGTGGAACTTCAGAACTTTAGCAGTGTATAAAAATATTGTACTCATGATTCTTTTGTCCATGAAACATTCAATGGGTTAATGAATTTGTATTTTCTTGTCGCACTGTTCTGCAGCGAGGCTAATGGCGACGGATGAATGATTATGATGATGATTGGGAGATGATGGTGAAGAGTAGGTAAGGATGGAAGGTGGGAAGGAGGCAAATGTGCCCTAAAGTATGAAACCTTCCCATCATTTGTCTCCCTATACTGAGTGAGAGGTCGCAGATTCAAACACAAGATGGCCTCCACCCGATTTGGACTCAATTTTTCCAAAACGTGCTTACGTTTAGGAGAAACACATATTTTGAAGGTCGAACTAATGTAATTTTTAAATCAAAAAATAATAAATACTGCGTTTTGTTTACCATTTCTACTTACAAACTCCAGTTAGATAACAAACACGATGTTCAAAGAATTCCCTCAAAATATACTCGTTCTCCATTTTTTCTAATGAAGAGACAGACAAACTATTCGAGATAACAATTGAACATGACTGCACTTTGGTGGCTTATACATGTTTGCTTTAATTGTTTGTTGTGGCTAAAAAATTAAATGTAACTATACATTTCAATGTCAATTGTTTCTCCTTTCTCACTGCACTTGGGATCACGAACTGTCAAAGCAAATAATTGAATCGTAGACTGACAGTAGCCATCTTGCTAGAAGTGGCTCCATCACGTATCGCTTATTTGCGCGAATAGTTTTGAATCGATTCCTCGATGTAGGCGTTCTGATTGTTTATACCAACTGCGTGTAGAGTGAAACGCGAATGATATGTGGCAATGTCCAGTGGCCGATGTAGCTAACCCAAGGAGGTTATAACCTCCTTGAGCTAACCCGATAGTTCCCAATCGATGCCCAACCCAACTGGAATCAGATCCGTCAGAGACCGGAAAATCAGCAGCAGAAAAAACATGTCCTCGTAGTAAATCTTGCGCCAAACTATCGTCCATCTTGCAATGGAAGCGAACCAATCAAATACAAGCCCATTTCACTGGAAATAAAATATAAAAAACATCACAGAGAGTGGCTTTGAAAAAAAAGTCCGAGGCTCTTGCGA
>OW203769.1:2571581-2788201 GCA_934045905.1 Leuctra nigra
GACAATATTAAAGTTGAAAACTTTTGAAGTGATGGTATCAAGTTATGTCAACTGCCATTTGACTGGTGTCAACAAATACAGTTATATGAAAATATTCTCTTACACAATGACTCATGTCACCCATTACAGGGTTTATGAGCACACCTTAAGCAGCATTGAAATGGACTTCTGACATTCTACCTTTGAGGATACACACCTTATTTCCCCACTGATCAATATAAGCGTATTCCTATTGAGCTTTGTACACTCCGTCATAGAAAGCTTATAAAGTCCTCATTAAACTTATACTCAGGCAATATTTTAGCCGAGTGTTTTCGCCCATTTCTCCCAGATCATCCGGAGTGTGGAATGTCTGATCCTGCGGGATGGAAATTCCTGTCAGTTCACCTGGAAGCGATTGACCTGACATTTCTCCTGGGAGCGACGTGGGGGGGAATTCAACCCAATCACAATCTGTCTCACAGGCCCAGGAGAATGCAATTATAGAGTGCTATTTGACAGCTGATAAAATTATTTGTCACTATTGTGAGTTAGGTTGACTGAAAATAGTTTTATGGGGTTTTAAAGATGGTTGGGTAATTCTTCAGTCGTAAGCGTGAGGATCGAGATGTGGTTCAAAGTGTTGCAATGTCTTTTAGTTCTGTCCTATGAACCATAATTTAGGGCTGGAATGTTTATAGGACATATCATTTTTTAGATTGTATTCAGCCACGTCAAAAAATTATATAAATACGTCTCATGTGTTTCTGATTTCAAAAATATGTGCTTCATTTTGCCTGAAAATTACTTTTTCTCAATTTTTATGAATTCAGTCATTTTCTTGCTCTTTTAAGGTATTTTTTTAATTATTGGGGAAAATAATAAGAAATGTTTGTTGCAAGTTACAACAGTTTTATGAATTTTGATCTAGCCAAAAATTTATAAAATTTGCATCAAAAAAAAAATATTGCAATATTGGATGGCCATCAACAAATTGACACTTGATACATAGACACATTCATACAATAATTTGAGTTGATATTAATGTACCTATTTCTCAAAGTCCAACACCCGGAAACCGATAAATCGAATAATATGTTGACGAATATTGGATAACATAAAATATCATTGGTCCTTTTTCGGGATTTGGTGGTCCTTTTTTAATAGTTTTAAGGTACTTTGTACCTGCCTCGTTGGACTTTTCATAGATCCTAAACATCCACTTATCATACATGATGTATATTTACTTATTTGCGAAATGAATGAAAGATATTTTCTAGTGAGTCACCACGGTACGCTTGTGGCTCCCTCACACTGGGTTTTGTTCGATTTTTCGTGTTTTTGCTACAATGCCAAGGTCAAACATGTCTAACAATCTACCTGAAATTTGGCACACACACTAATGTTATAGGATCGGTTATTGAAGAAGATCTTATGATTGTTTGACAATATTGAACGATCAACTTCAAAATGGTCAATAGGACCAACACACTAAGGCCTTTTTGACAATTTTCATACAAATCAAATTTCTACAAAATAAATATTTCTGCTCTTTTGACGCATTTCACCAGAGTTTATTCCTCTATTTCCAAGGTATATTTCAGAGCAGTAAGTTTAATTCGCATATTATTAATTCACTTGCATAACGAAGGCTCGCTTACCAACGCGTTACACAGAACATTTACCTACGTACTGTCTTCAAAATGTAAAATTAATAAAATTCCAAAATTCTAGCTGCAATGTGAACTGCCTCGGTAGCTCAGCTGGTAGAGCATCTGACTGGATATCGGAAGGTCGTGGGTTCGAGTCCCACTCGAGGAAAATCTTTTCACATTGCAGTTGGTAATTATTAACATTCACCTAACTGAGGGAATCAGTAAAAACCATATTTCATAATATCATCATATGTATTGAATATTGAGGAAGTTACCTCAAATATAAATATTTGCATACAGAGGGGTGATTTGCATGATTGGTTTTATCAGGACAAACTGAGGCGGTAAAATATGTGTTCCAATTGTTTTAGGTTTTGTAAAGTCCTTATTCCTGTTATAAGTACCACTTTTCTTAGGAAGGAAACTGTTTACCTGTTCGACTACAGAAAATATTCAAATGATCGATATTGTCAAAATGTCGCCAGAATATTGTTATGCGCTGCATGGAATGTTCGATGAGTCCGAAGCGAATTCCCCGCTGACATCGTGTAAATGACACGATGAGGCGGAATGCCCTGGAGTGCAGTCGTGGGAATGCGTCCAGGACGGAATGCTAACTCTCGCCCCGCAGTGCCATCTGGTGGGAAGACCACACTCAATCATAGGCAGTTATACAACGTAGCCAGCGGGCTGTTTGGTTTCAATGAGGAATTAAGTCATGTTTTGGGGCATTTTACATTGATTCAAGTTGGTAGAGACTAGGTATTTACAGCGTTTAAAAAAAATTGGGTTTAACGTCGCACTGTTCTGCAGCGAGGCTAATGGCGACGGATGAATGATTATGATCATGATTGGGAGATGATGGTGATGAGTAGGCGAGGATGGAAGGTGGGAAGGAGGCTGTCGTGGCCTATTAGTAGGGTACCTTCCCAGCATTTGGCTGTCGACTGAGGGAATACCACGAAAAAAATACCAGTCAGGAAGGACGGCCGCGGGAATCGAACCCAAGCCTCCGGAATACAAGTTCAGAGCGTTACCACTGAGCCTACGTCACATCGGTTTTGAGGAACTAACCAATTAATATTTGAGTCACCTTCTAGGCTCCATTATTAGCTACTGTGTAACCACCCAGCTAGTTTAATTCCATGTCAATGTTAATTTTGCTGTTTCTTAGTCAGAATATTGGGTCTGAATTTTATCAATTAGTGTAAATAGATGCCATTAAAACTATTCATATAACACTTTCAACGAAAATAATACAATATCCAAGTTCAAGCCCATCTCAACTAACATTCTTTTGAAATGAAGGGTACATGAGAAGAACGATATAAGTCACATTCGGATGGAACTGAGATAAACGAAGTTTTACGTTGAAACTTGTATCTATCTTCCATACAGATTGATAAATTAAATTGCTTTTTTCAAGACTTTGTTTGCAATATTCTCTAAGAACTGATGGATAATTCTAAAAAGCTCATAACAATCATCGCAATATCACATTCTAGGTTGCTACTGTGTAACCACCCAGCTAGTTCAATTCCACGTCAATGTCGACTTTGCTGTATCTAAATCAGATTAATGTGTCTGAATTCTATCAAATTGTAAATAAATTCCATGAAAAGTATTCATACCACAACAAAAATAACACAATCTCTGATTTAAAGCACACCTTTCATAACATAAAATCTATTTGACAGTAATCTTTCCTATTGTAGATGATTGAATATTTATCGTTGAATCGTGACTAAGCTTGGGAATGTCAAGAATGTCCCACTAAATAAAGAATAATGCAGCCACGTATCTGCATTTCTAAGCTCCTTCTTATTCCCACTTCCAACAGCTTCCTATTCATTCGGAATGAAATTAAACTTGAACAGAGATTTGTCCCCTCTAATCAAAACAATTCATCTCCTCCCAGCCAATCAGGGAGCAGCACGAGGTGAATGCCAGGAGTGCCAACCTACCAACAACAAACAGATGGTTAATTGCTCGATGAATCACATGGCTGGGGAATCTGGTGTGATTTTTTCTTGGCGTCAAGTTTGTCACATTGCATTCCCTATGCTGGGAGCCAACATCTGCCACCATGTAGTAATTAGTGCTATTAATCATTGTCTGAGGCTGGTAACGGGCTTCATGCACTTGATGCATTCCCTTGTTGCCAACATTAGCTCCACACTGGGTCTCAATCGCATTAGCGGAGGAGACATCTTTGTGCAGTCAAACTTTAAACATTAAAATAATGCGGTGTTGAGAGGACTGGCCTCTAAATGATGTGAAATTAGGCTCTACTAAGACAAAGTCCACATTTTAATGATGGAAAATTAATTACTACCTAATAAAATACACATAACAATCTTTGGAACTACTCCGGTATCGTCAAAAGAAATTAAAAATATAAAATCCACACAATATTCGAAGATTTTTCTATATTTTTCCTCAGGTGCACACTGACTTAAAAACCACCTTAAATAACAAAACCCTGTGTCACATTGTGTTTATTAGCCGGTTAGCTGCTATCTGTGTTGTGATTGAGCTGGCGGTTGGTTTGTTTACATCAGCTGTTTCTATCTGGGGTTTGGCGGTCGAGGTGGATTTCACGTCAGTGTGCACCTGATGAAGAAGATAGAAACATCTTCGAAATATTGTGTTTTTAATCTTTACATTGTTGACGATACCGTAGTCGTTCTAAAGATTGTTGTGTGGTTTTATTAATCGTTTACCCGGTATAATATCTTATTCACCTTTTATTACTGACTACCTGTAAACTTCGATCAAGTTCACTCCCACGTTTTCATCCACGCGATCTCAATTACTTCGTCAAGTTTCAAAGTTGTTTAAACTCAATTTGAAGTCACATCAACCATTCGTGATTCTTACTTAACTGTACTTTTGACTGAGAACGTCGTAAAAACGCATGCGATTATCAAGAAATGGAACCTTTTGTGTGGATTCATTGTCTTGCCCTGTGGAGGTAAGTGATACGCGGTTAATTTGTTTCGAAACCACTCTCGAATCCAGATTGTGTTTAGATTCGTTTTCAAATATTATAGTCAGATCGTTTTCGGCGAATACAATGTGAAACCTACCGTAACATATTCTTGCTTATACCCTGTAATTTATGTTCTAATTATATTTGGTAATTAGGCATTTGTAATTAAACAATTTGCTACAGAGTTTAATTGAAAAGTCATGTTATTTTAAGGGAATCTGCTAAAAATAAAATAATGCAGAGTCCCTATAGTAATTTCTAGTAATAGTATTTACTAAATTCTTACCATTAACCTTTTAATTATGAAAATAGTCTATCAGTTATTCCTTGAATCAACCTATGAAGTATCGTTTAAAAACTTAAATATAGAATATTCTCCCCCAAACGTGACACGAAAGTGAACATTATGTAAACTTTACCTTCGATTTTGCGCTCAAACATTGTACTTCGAAGTTCGAGTTGATCTTTCGCAGGTCGCTATAAGAAACAACTACCAAAACTATATTCCAAGTTGTAAATAATTTCAGTTCGTATGAGAGCAAAATACTCGCACCTGAATTGACCACAGTGAGCAGGGACCCTATTCTAGAACTTTTAAATTCCCAATTCCACTTGAATTCGATTCCATACAATGTTAATCCTTATGGCCGTGACTGAATTCCATCAGAATGGAATTGGAAAATCGTTCTAGAATAGACCTCCAGCCGACTATGTTCTAGCAAGGATGTTATGAATGAGTTTTAATAATATCTTTGGTTCTACATTAAGAAAACGCTCTGTGTAACGCGTTGATGAGCGAGCCTTCGTATTGCATGCGAATTGATGTGCGTTTGCAAGTTTCTGCTCTACAGACCTTGGAAAGAGTCGAAACAAAATGCGCCAAAGTAAAAGTGATAAAATATCTGAAATTTCTTTCAAGAAATTTGACTAATATTTCTAAACATGCAAAAAAGTACGTAAAATTTCAAAAACTTTTGAAGACAACCACAGATTATAGTCTAAGAATTAACAACAACAAAACTTTTATGTTAGTCCCGATTACTATGCAAAATTTGAGTTGATTAGCAAAACGGTTGCAGTTTCAATTTTAGTACAGGCAAAAACATACATAAAACAGACAGAATGGAATACTTGAGAGTAGTTGCCTTACTACACTCGCTTAATTACAAAACCATGTTTCTATTTAAAATTAGAGTCTTCATACATTATTTTATATCACCTTCTGACCTTTCCTTCATTCTCCTCCACAGTAAAGACTTTCTGTCTTCTTATGATCTAAACTCTTTGACATCTAGGGAAATGATCTCTTCTCTCTCCGAGTGCTTTGTGCCAGCCTCTTCGGCTCGCTCGGTAAATGTGACCGCGGCAAACTTCGCAATGAGCCCCGAGGGCCGCGTGCGGGGGGAAAAAAACTGTAAAATCCGCTCCAACCAAAATTCAGGTGAAACTTTTTAATGGAAAAAATCGTCGCCTGGCGTTTTGGGGTTTGTCGTGTTTGAGTTGGCAGCAGTGAGTGATGGCACGGCGGGTTAGATGTGTTAACATCGTGTAGAGAGACCTTGACTGAGTGTGTAGAAGACCGGCTGTTACAACATTGTCACGTTTAACATACAGAGACCTGGAATCGGAGACTGTAGACGATCAGCGATTATTTTTCAAAGCTACAACCATTATCACGATATTAGTGGAATAAACCAGTAAATAGCTCAATAGTAGAGCTATGTATACGATTAAGACCCATTCTTTCAATACTCTGCTAAATTTTAAACAGTTGTTTGGACTATATTTCTATAGCAACGACCAATGATACTGAATTACAGTATTGAAAAAACGTAGAATAATTCAAATTCATGATTATTGCTGCTTACATTATTAAATACCAACTGGAAAAATAAAAGATTTTCCTCCTCTGGGATTTTGAGCCCAGGGAGGCAATTCTTGAGATTCACGTTTTGAAACCGTACGTTTTCAATGTTTGAAACGTACAAAAGTTGAAGGCTACAACCAATAGTTTTTTTTGTATAAAAACAAGTTTTATACAATTCAAACGTACAATTCGGTTTAAAAACGTGATTCACGAGAATTGGCCTCCTGCATTTCCTGTCCAGCGCTCTACCAATTTAATAACATGTATTACTTAGTCACGGAAAGCACAGTGCTGACTTGAAAAATAGTTTTCTGAGTCGCTTGAACCCCAAGTTGGAAAAGTTTCTATACATTGTGATATCACCCACATTCCCGTCGCTCCTCACACGCCATTCTATAGACCTTGCATCCATCTTGCTGCGTTGTGACGTCAGCTGCAGGTATTCCAGGGTGTGAAGAATGTGTGGGCATATTTCACACCTTGCTTGCAGGTGACACATTGCCAACTGGATTGTCATACGAAAGACGACGTCAAGTAGAAATGTGTTACAGTAATGATCCATTCGTATTTTATTTGCGTAAAGAGATACATTTCACAGAGATAAATCTTCTAGTGATTCGACACTAAAAGTTGCTGTCACGCCAACAGACCAATTTTAAAAACTATCTTGGTGGCTCTGATTTCTAATAAATTATCGCATGCAGTTTGCTATCTAGGTACCCTAGTCCCTGTTTCAACAATAAATAGGACAGGGTCTTGGGTACCTGGGGCCAGATTCACAAACAGTATTATCTCCTAATACACATTTTCACAGTAATACACAGTATTATTTTCATTTAACATGATGTTTTTGGTATTCAATCAAAAGATAAAACGTATTAGCAGATAATACTTTTCGTGAATCCAGCCCCAGAAAATCAAACGCATATGATTATTGTTCTTGAGGTAACAGTGCAACACTAATGCGCCAATCGTAACGTTATTCAGTAAAAGTTATAATTACATCGCGAAATAACAGTAATCGATGTGTCAACAATCAAATACAATCGGCATATTTCATTACAGCACACATTCATTCAAATTCATGCGAAAACTATGTTTATTAATCAAAAGCATCATATTGACAAATGCAATTGTTTTGATCACGGCCTTCTGAACGAGGCGTCAAGAAGACTGTTTCTTCAGCTATCTTATTTTATACAAGTGCATTCAATTCATAGTTTGCACGTGACATCATCTCATTGTTGTGCGGCCATCTTGGAGGTAACATGTCAGAACAGCTGTCAATATGATTTTCAGTATTTTTTTGATAGTATTGATGTGCAATTGAGGATGCAGAAGAAGTTCTTATAGTTATAAAATCATCTCATTTACAAACTATATTCGATTAATTGATATACTCTGTTAGAATAGTAGTTAATTCTAGGAATATGTAATTGGTTGTTGCCATGACAACACAGTCCTAATCAACCGGTTAAAAGTTAGCAGAGTATTGAAAGACTGGCACTAAAAGAACTATGGTCTACGTCAGCGGTCTATATGCGTTAAAGTTGTCAACATATCCACTTTCAAGTCAGGAAACCCGAAAACATGAGCTTTTCGCTTCTAACAAGGATACCGCCTATAAAGATGTAACGGTCTCCCGAATGATCACTATAACAGACCCGTGTTCGAGACTCGACGATCCCCGCTCCTCTGACAGTCATTCAAGCATATTGTGTGGGCCCCACAGCAGGTGATGCCATCTCTGATAATAGGTATTAATGCTGTAATCGAGTCGTCGCTCGCTCAGTCGGTATAATCTCTGTCTGTACGCTCGAGCGAGCCACCGGAGCAGCGCTTTATGCAAATGACGTCAGAACCCCACTCCAAAACGACGAAGAAAAAAACACACGTCGGTTTTTATTTCGCATTTAAATTCTACTTTCTGTTTGTTGTGCTTGGTTTTTGTGACGTAACAGCTGTTCGACTGAAGGGGTGGGGGGTATTTTATTACTGATCGAAGCGAGTTTATTGCATCCCCCTCTGTTTTATACCTGCATTCCCCCTTTAATCGCGGCGCAGTTTATTACCTGATCGTTTAGAGAGAGTTTAACGAGTGGTCACGTGATGCGAAACGATTGGACACGTGATCGGAATGCACGATTCCTATTGGGCGGCGGGAAGAGTTCATATGTCACAGAATTGGAAGGTTCGAGCGCTTAGTCTATTTCATCTTTTATTGAATGGCATTACATTAAACTCGAATCAGGACTTGAGCTCCATCTATGAGTGATACATTAAAGTTCCATATAATCGGAGAACTTTCAAAACCCCCGGAGCTTGTCTGAGTTTTGGGCTCAGCACTCAAATCGAAACTTGAGAATAAAGCGGTTATACAGTAGTTAGTATTGGCGAGGTTTCATTGTTATTTCTTTGCTTTGTTTCTCGTTACTAAACTAGGAAAACGCTCGGTGTAACGCGTTGATAAGCGAGCACCGATATATGCAGAACAACTAAGCATGATTTAACCGAAATTCCGTAAATAATCCCTGAATAATCACTTGTAGGATTATAGAAGAGTTCAGATTTGATTTAGAAACTGGAAAGATTGCCACAAAACCTTACATTCAATACATTCAATGTCAAAGACGAATTGTCAATGTTCAAATCAAATGTCACTGTCTCCAGGAAGTACTACAGAAATGTGCAGTGATGGTCCAATAGGTATTTTATAAACTTTCGTTATTTATATTCAGCAAAACTGCATTTTATAAGGCACAAGTAGATCTATTTAGTTTTGAAATGAATTAGGTACTAAAATCAGCCACGTTGTAGTTGCACAGTTGACGACCTGAGCTTTGATGGATGATCAAGGAAACTGCTTAGGTACTAAAATCAGCCACGTTGTAGTTGCACAGTTGACGACCTGAGCTTTGATGGATGATCAAGGAAACTGCTTAGGTACTAAAATCAGCCACGTTGTAGTTGCACAGTTGACGACCTGAGCTTTGATGGATGATCAAGGAAACTGCTTAGGTACTAAAATCAGCCACGTTGTAGTTGCACAGTTGACGACCTGAGCTTTGATGGATGATCAAGGAAACTGCTTAGGTACTAAAATCAGCCACGTTGTAGTTGCACAGTTGACGACCTGAGCTTTGATGGATGATCAAGGAAACTGCTTAGGTACTAAAATCAGCCACGTTGTAGTTGCACAGTTGACGACCTGAGCTTTGATGGATGATCAAGGAAACTGCTTAGGTACTAAAATCAGCCACGTTGTAGTTGCACAGTTGACGACCTGAGCTTTGATGGATGATCAAGGAAACTGCTTAGGTACAAACTGGAGATTAAAAGTACAGCGATACTCCATTAATATTCGTTTAGTTTTCATCTCTCATTAATCTTCTCATTTTCCTCCTCAGTTACTTTACCAATAATTGATTCTCAATATTCATAAACGGAGGGACAAAAATCTCCTTATTAATTCTGTATTTATCGATTATTCGATGAATATCTTGCAGTGAATTAATGAAGGTGATAAATTGAGTTTTTCTACGGAGTTGAAATAATTCAAATAGTATCATCTTAAATAATATTTAAACATTGAGGGAGATATCGGATTAATTCTGAGATATTCGCAGATAAAGGACAGCTTTGCATTTAATTTCATATTGGAGGTGTCAAAAAGATGATTATTGATGAAATCAACGATGATTTTTTTTCAACACTACTACAGATTCTCACTTTCAATATTACATAGACGGAAATGTCATTAATTTGAAATAAATATTTTTCGTTGCTTTCCCTATTAATATACCACTAGTCATTATCTTGCTATGTGACATCACGAATAAAACAGATGACAGAAGGATGTGGGTTGTGACCGTCAAGAAGGCTGTGACAGCACAGTAATCAATAGTAATCAAATAGCAAATGGATTCATTCTGAACTTCAACTTTCTTTCCCACACACATTGGATTGGCTCTTTCTCCCACTATATGGACAGTGCTGCTCTATAGTGTGAGTAAAGAGAACTATTATTCTACATTGACTCCTCCCGTCACCATTGGTCCATTGTGTAGGTAATAGGTATTACATTTGTACCTATAGTTAAGTTTTAATCCACAGAATAGCCGATTGGCTTTGTGGAAAAATATTGTATATTGTTGTGTTTTTGATAGATGATCATAAAAAAGAGAGCTGACATATTAAATAAATCATCAGCAAAAGCAACTTCAAATTGGCTAAAACATAAGTCAAATCAAGTGTAATTTAATAGTTTTCTACCAAATACAAAAAAAAATTAAATGAAATGTACAATTAAATCTAAGTCTTACGATAAAATTGAGAAACAATGCTCTACCCCTCAAACGCAGGAAAGTATTTGATGTCGATACTTTGTTAAAATGAAAGCGAGACTTTAGTTGACAACGACGGTATTAACAACTTGATAATGAACATATGACACTCAAACGGGTTTAATGCCTATAAATTCCCTGTCATTTAACAATCAGTTAAACCATGGAGCTATGATGTAATTATAACCTCAATCTTCCGCGCCAGGTGCAGATGAAATAGTTCCTCCAAAACATCCTTCCTCGTCTTCCTCTCATACACTTATGACTAAAAACGAAATGCAATTTAATTTTGCAGATGCTCTTGACACTAGGAAAACTATTCTTTGATTGCATTCAAATTAATATAATGTGTTATAGTTGCTGCTCTAGACGATGGAAACACCTGTTGAGACAAATCGAATGGTATGCAAGTGATCAAGGTGCGTCCAGGATACATAACTAGAACGTTTTCCCAATTCCATTCTGATGGAATCCGGTTGAGGTCATAAGGATTAACATGACATGGAATCGAATTTAAGTGGAATTGGGCATGGATTGGAATTTATATTGTTATACAGGACCCCTGTTTTTCTACAATGGGGCTCCACACTTCAAGCATAGAATAGAGTGACCTAGGTGCAATTATTCCCCGTTGCTATGGCAACAGATCAAATGTTGTTGACATTTGCTAGATTTGTCTGAATTGAAAACAAATGAAGTTGTTTAACATAAAGTGATCTTAGTATAAAAAGTGAGTAATTGAAACTATTTCTACATTTAAGAAGTATATATTACATTTTAAAACAATTACCCTAACTCCGAACACAACAGTTTGGCATTATATTTCAAATACAAGAAGTTTAAAATGAGCTGTCTTCTATCTGTCACTTTGTACAGAAGCATGCGTGGAAGGAAAAAAATGTAAAATTGAGAGCAAAGTAGTGAGAGCAAATGGCAGCGTGGAAGCCCATCAGTTCAGTATTACCTATTGTTTTCTATTTATTTTGTCCTTACTGTCTTGTATGATTAATTAAAAAATATGTATTTTTATTAATTACCTTATTCATATTATGTGGGCTTCTCATTATTTTTCCGTAACGTCCGAAATGAACTAAATTATTTATTTACTAGACAATAATTTGATAATAAAATTGAATTGAATTGTCAAACAACTAACCAATGCCGGTAAAGTGCCACGTGTCCACCGTTAAAGACACTTTAACCGCAGTTAAATCGCCTGTCATTTAGCGCTCAACTCCGGCTAAATTATTAAACCGGGTGAAACACCGCCAGTCAGCCAACTCTAAAACTTTGTTCAAATAACAAAAGAGTCTTTTTCACGAAAAAGCTTTCAAGTGTTTTTTTACTCCCTCTATTTTTCGATTAACGTTTCCAAAAGCAAATAATTTAATTAGCTTCATAGCTGGGCGAAAAGTTTGTCCGGCTCCGAAACTTCGGTTGTTTCCGTGCAATCTCGGCTTCATCTTCGGGTGGGGGGTTGAGGTAGGGTTGGGGGAGCTCATTGCGTTATCATCTCTAATGTAATGAAATATAATAATGAAATCTCCTCTTTCAGAAGTGGAGAAATTGAAATGTAAGAAGGGAATAGGAAAAGGAATTGCAGAGAAGATGCCGTGGGATTTTAGACTTGTAATCTGAGCAATACGTAAAGGATTCTGAAGATATTAAGGTGTTCTTCAGAATGAGTTTCTCTACACACAATAAGTATTGGTAGATTATTTTGTGATGATGTTTAGCAGCGAAATATGTGGAATAACGATGTTTTCTGAAAGATGGCTTGAACAAGTTTTCACTTTATGAAGATTCTCAAAGCGTTTCAAAGATGGAAGGATAATTCTTTCGCTTGATGCGTGATCGAGAAGGGGCCAAAAGTGTTTTATAGTCTTTTACTTACTCTCTTTTTTTGTTGCTTGTTGCAAACACTTTTTTTTTTATATGATTGGAGACAAAAAGCGTTGACGAAATGGTTTGAAAATTTATTCGTGATAAGATAATAGCAAAATAGACCAATTTAAGGTTATAAAGCGATATATATATATTTTGCTTTTTTAATTAGTAATAATTAGTTGTTTTTTGGTAAATTTATTTAAATTTCTTGTCTCAATGGGTGCCGTATGAAATTCAATTTTAAAAATGTGCCAAGTGATATCCCTTCTTTTATCTAATCATGATTAAAATTTGAGGTCAATTGGTTCCCGGGCTTGCCCGGTTGCACCATGTCCCGATAAGTAAGATAAAGTTCACTTTAGCCTAAAGTGAACTTTAGCTGTCTAGATGGCTGTGTTTCATTGGCTGTTGCCATGGTTTCAGCCGATAAATCCTGTCGCTAACTTTATCAGGACATGGTGCATAGAATTTCCGATACCATTGTCCATTGGAGACGACACCCGTTAACTGGTTAAAATTTCAAATCATTTCGTCTTCCCATTTTGTCTCCAATCGTATCATTGTGCGCTGAAGCAAGCAGCAAAATCGCTCGCTTGCACCACCTTAATATTCATTTTGTGGTGAGGTCGCTCCACGCCAACCAAGTCGTACGGTGTGCACACCCCCCACGCAACATACGTGTAACTGTCTAACTGCAATATAAAACGGCTGAGGAGCTGACAAACACTTTTACTGTAAGCAACAACATGGCATATTCGGCCTACATGGATCCTAAAAATGAAAATCTCACATTGTTACGAAATTTCATAATTTTGAGCTATGACCCACCCCACCCCATCAATAGGTTGCGATTTACTAGCAAGTGGCTGGATGTAGCTAACCACTGCCTATGTGACTTATAGTGAACATATCTGTACCTTAGAGGTAGAAGACCGGAAGTCCATTTCAATTATTCTTGAGGGGAGCTCATCCAGTAGTAATTATGTCTTCTTCCAATTATATTTGTAACGGTGACATGAGTTTTTGTGTTAATGAATATTTCAAATGTTGACATCAGTCAAATGGCAATTGGAAGAGCATGATTACATCATTCCAAAAGCGCGCAACGCAAAATCTCGGCAATGGACTTCCGTCCTTCTACCGCTCCGAGATCTGGACCAATGAGCGTGCTGGATGTAACTAACCACCGCCTTGTAACGTGGTGATCGTGTCACCCACACGGCTGTGGTTTCCACTGCCTTGCGGATCCACTGCACTGCGGTCACGGCCTGCTATGAACAAGCATGATGACGGGATGTGCATGTGTGTTAGTGCCAACACTGTGTTGATGTGGCTCATGTAGACGATCCGAATTCACCGTGACATTCACAGCAGTCTTCTGAGAGATTCTTCACCCTTTGATACTTAACTCTAAGGGGGATTTTATAAGAATTATACATTCGACCTGGAGGTCTATTCTTAAACGCTTTACCCAATTCCATTCTGACGGAATCCGCTGACTGCCATAAGGATTAACATTGCATGGAATCAAATTCCATCTGAATTGGGAATTTAAAAGTTATAGAATATGGCCCCTGATATTGAATCGCAAAAGGGTAAATAGCACTTGAATTTTACTCAGTTTAAAAACAGCATCCAAGTCTCCTGTAACATAAATATAAGTAAAAACACGCTATGCAGCAGCAGGCAATCTGTGGATTAATTTCACTTTTAAAACCAGTATTTTATGAAATCCTTAGTTCTCTCAAACTGGAGTCTGGAACTAATAATAGATGATTCTAACAATGGAAATGGTTCTGGACTCCATGTTGAGCTAACTCAGGTGTTCGTAAAATAACGGTTCTAAAATATTATCCAATCAACAGTCGTTGAAGAGGAAATAGCGACATCAAATAGAAAAAAAAATACAAAAAATAGAATACATTTTGTATTTTATTGTCGTGCATAAAAGTAACATGCATAACACAATGAATTGAAAGAAAAGTGTGTTGCTTTAAGCATTTTTAGTATAATTTAAATGAGCAATAATGTATAATTTAGTACTTTACCGAAGTGTATCTAAAATCTAAATATGTGTCCCAAAAACCATACAGCAATATTTATGTTTGATCCAGATCTGGACCAATCCAAGAACTGCGCGTTTGTGCAAAATTTGAGAGAAAAAAAATTGATTTCCAGACATATTTTAGCTCAAAGTTCCTGGTATAAAAGTCAATATAAGAATAAACAAAAAGTAAATACAAACAATACAAGTATAATAACAATTTTGGTTTTCTTCATTTAGTTTCGTTTTCTTGATTCGTTTTCTCTGCGCGTTTGCGCAATAATTGAGAGAAAATACTTGATTTCCAGACATCTCAAAGTTCCTGATAATAAAGTCAATACAAGGAAATTCAAACAGTAAATACAATACAAATATAATAAGAATTAACCATTATTGTCCGTATCATTTCCATTTAATGTTTCGTTTAGGTTTTCTTATTAGTTTCGTTTTCTCGATTCCGATAAAGAAAGACACACTTTTCCACAAACTTCCGTTCGCAAAAGCAAGTTTTCTTCTGCTAATAACGCGCAGTCTGGAAGCGATGAAAATCAACAACTGTGCCTTGAACGAGGACATAAAAAGCGCGCAGACGTATCGACGAGAACATTCAACTGGGAAGCTTCGACAGAGTAACTTCATGCGAGGCGGCATGTGTAGAGAACCGTTGATTCAGTTTAAGGCAGAACCACCATAACCTCAATGTTTCCGATTTACTTGAAATTTTGGTGACTTATTGATAATCATGCAAAACTCAATCCCTGAAAAAATTAAACAATTCGCGTGTCCAGTTTCTGAGATAAATTGATTTGTCTCCCCCATGTTATCTTATGGCGGAAAAAGAAAATCGTGTAATTTTTAGGCTATAATGAAGATCTGTTTTTTTTGAGTCGATAGATTTGAACGACATTTTTTATTATGGTAGACATATGAACATACTATCAGAAAAAAAATTGAAAACAATACGAAAGTGAGCTTTTTTAAAAGTTATAAGCCAAATTCGAAATGATTTTCCTATACCTCCCATGTTAAAGTTTTGATCATCCTCTGATGACCTAAAATTGAAAACTCATTGTTGGACTGGAGTTGCAAACTACAGGACTTTAAATGAGTCTGTTATACTTAAATATAGTTGAAATGTAGGAAAACGTTATTTGAACATGTAATTTCAAGAAAATATATTTTTGTATATATCGATCGATTGCTCTGTTTTTCTTACAACCAAGAGGTCAATAATGTTCACCTGAACATGAGAGATTTTACAACTTCTCGGCTGTCAGTCCATTTTGACGTAATAAAAACCCGATTAGCTGAGCATTTTCTTTTTTACCTCGAAGGGCCAGTTTTTCAACCCGTCCACTTTACAACTTATTTCTAGATTAATTTACATGTACCTACTTATAATACAGAAATATGAGTCTACAATAATAAACACAATTTTGTTATTATATTTTATTCCTTTTTTAGGTAAACACATATTAACGTTTCACTAGGTATATATAAATAAATCTACAAATGCTCCGCAACTAACATCGCTGGAGTGGCCACTATACCCCATGTCATATCAAGGAATATTTCAGTCAAACTCCTCCTGATGAATTAGTTGCAACGCCAATAAACTAAGTGTACGTTCTCGGAAAGCGATTGGTTGTTAGCATAGTCCTATGTCCTAATGAACTGTTTAAATTTAAAAAAGGCATTGAAACACCGGACCTTTATAGTGGACTGATGACTTAAAATCAGTCAAAACGGAAAGAGTTCAAGAAATGGATCGTTCTTGTGCAGAATATATTTTCATTATCTATGCGTTCAAATTGTAGAACATATTAATAATCTGTGACACCAATGTGGGAAGGTTCCATAGCAATAGGCCACGACCGCCTCCTTCCCACCTTCCATCCTTATACATATCAAGTCCGTTTCAATGATTCTTGAGATGAGCTAATAAACCACTAATTCTGTCTTGATAAAATCATATTTTTTAATGGTGACAAAAAATAGAAAATAATTCAATATAACTGTATTTGTTGGCATCAGTCTATAACAATTCATAGAACTTGATTGAAAATCATTCTAAAAGTGTTCAACGCAAACTCGAGGATATGGACGTCTGGCCTTCTACCTCTGAGGTACATTATCTTCATCATCCGTCGCCATTAGCGTAGTTGCAGAGCAGTGCGACGTTAAACACCACGCTAATAAAACATCTTATCCGAGTTCAACCTTTGCATTGTTGCCAGACTTAACTTCACCTCCGAACTCAACCCTTGCATTGTTGCCAGACTTAACTCCGAACATATTTTATCCCAGGTTAAAACCCGACACTTTGTGGTCCAGACGTTTTTCATTCAAAGATTAAAATAAAACTCGCACAGAACTTTTCATCCGAATTTCCCGAGGAAAATCCCGTCGACGTGGAATCGAACTCGCTTTTCCGAGCGCTTTTCTTCCCTGGCGCAGATTTCCCCGTCTGAATGACTGCTCGAGTGAGGAGGGGAGAAGTGTTTTTCTTGAGGGCTTTGCTGTTGAAATTGATCTGTAAATGAACATTTTTTTTCGCCAAATGTCGACCTTTTGAGAATGTCGTCGCGTCTCGAGACTTATCGATTGTTCGTGAGTGCGAGTGAGAGGGAAGATGGTGTGTGCTGGGAGTGTGAGGGAGATGGAAGATGATCTTGGCTGTGAGTGGAAGGAAGAGGGATGTAGTGTTCAATGTGTGTGAGAGAGAAGTGTATAGACTCTTTTGACTGCATACAAACGCTAATGATAATATCTGAAAGACTTCATACTGGAATCAGGGTAAGATTCGTCTCCATTTAGGAAAAGGACAGGACATTTTTCACCAAATTACACACCAAAATCACTCGGTTTGGATGTTACTATTTTAAAAAGCCAGTTCTAAACGAGAATGTATACACACTTTCTTTGAGGGAAGAGTAATTTGTACAGAATTCTAAATTAATGTAACAAAATGTCTAAAGTGACATTATAGTTCATTGAAACTCTATTTAGGGGCCAAATTACCATTAGTTTAATCTTCAGTTAAGTTAAGCTCCACTTGGGAAATGTGGTGTATTAACATTATGAACTGCAGTCACAGTAACCAGAGGTTAATTTAAACTGAGGAAATATACTTCGGAATAAAATTGCAGTATATAATGGTAAAACACCGGGTTTTCTGAAGTGGAGTTTATACTAACTGTAGCTTAAACTGATGGTAATACTGGCCCTTAAAACTAAAATGTAGAAAAACTCGAAATATTCTGCGGGATGAATAAATAGTTATCACGAAATATTTTTTACAGTCGTCACAAAACTAGTCGAACCGATATTTTTCCCGCCTAAAATGCTAGTTAATATTTCAATGCGAGATTTATCAATGAAAAAGTTGGAGTACAAAAGTAAACAGATGTTACTATTGATTATCTGGGGTCTAGTTTTTATCAAACGAAAAAAATAGAGAAAGTCGCCAAGAACTATTTTTTTTATAAAGACTACACTGCGTCAAATGTTCCCAAAATACCAAAGTCTCCCCAAGGCTCATTATTTACTCCACTGTTATGCAACTTTGGAGGGTAGTTTTAATACACGTTTTCTCGTATACAATAAAAAAAATTATTTAAAGGAAAAAAGTGTTATTTTTCATATATTTCATGAAAAATTAAAACAAACTTTTTATTTCGTCTCCCAAAGTTGCATAACAATGGAGTAAATAATGAGCCTTGGGGAGACTGAGGTATTTTTGGAAAATTTGACCCAACCGTCAGTTTTCATAGCAGTTTCCAGGACTTTGATAATCGTTTACGTTCTATTACAGTTTTACCGAACTATTTAGACCACTGAACACGATATTCCCAACCAACAAAGAAGCATTTCATTTCGAACTGCTGCTCAAATGCACAGTACATGCTGCATCTTCAATTCTCCGGAGGTATTTTAATGCAACTGCGTTTAATTCCGTGGATTGCACCGAGAACGAGATGCAACGCTTTGAACTGCATGCGAGTCGCAATATTGCATTGCAACTGGCAATGAGATTCCAAGAGAGAAGAAGTCTGGGGCATCTTCTGCTCTTATCTGACAGAACACATTTATACGCGGAGATGCAAGCGGCATGCGGAGTGACTTTCATTATTCAGACGGAAAGTGTTTACTATTTCAAGTAGGACATTAAAAAATGTGGCATTTAAATCATGCAACGGGTCATCAAAGACAGGAAAAGGGATGTTTAAGGTGATATATAAAAAAATTGAATACCACTTTAGGAAAAGTGATTTTTAAGGAGTTATATTTACTAGGAAAACGCTCAGTGTAACGCGTTGATGAGCGAGCACAGAACATGCAACATCCCCATAGTAACGATGCACGACACGGCACAAGACGATTTTCTCTGCAATTTTTCAATCTCCATAATACTCTGGATGAATAACAGATCCATTGTGTCGTGAAGTCTTATACCTACATAACTTCTTCAGAAATCTCTTGTGACATCCCATACTAAACTCGTAAAATTACAATTAATACTTGACTGATTGGGCTTACAATTTGTAAAATTTAATATTAAGTTGGTCTTGATCACCATGCAAAATTTGAACTTAATGTGAACATTTTTATTGTCAACCAATCAGAAGACATTATTTAAACTTAAACCAATTAGAGGATTTGGCCTTCGTACTGCATCCGATTTTATGCGCTAGCTCAAAAATGCTTTCATTTTACTGTACATTGTGGATAGCTTGGCTGCTCTACAGGCCTTGCCTTGGAACAGAAGCTTAAAGAAGGCAGGGATCACAATTTAGTATACATTTTTCAAGTTTATGGAATAAAATGACCTTAAAATGACAAAACTTTTGAAAATAACGACAGATTAGACTGAAAATTGGCAAAAATATCTAAAATGTTGGTACCAATGACCACGCGAAGTTTCAAGTTGATCGGTCAATCTGTTCTAGTTTAAATTACAAAAATCACCGTAAAAATGGTTTCAAATTTGAACCAATGGGAAGATTTGGCTGAAATTTATTATGATTGGGTAAATTGTTGGTTGAAATGACTTTGCTAAATTTCAAATTGATCGGAACAACCAATCGAAAGATAATTTTTTTAAATTTGAACCAATCACAGGAGCCCGTTCAAAAACGATCCCAGGGACCTCATAGATTACGTTAGTATGTGTACAAAATTTCAGATCGATTGCTTGAGCGGTTTGACCTGGGCTGTGACCACACAAAAAAAACAAAAACACACAGAGAAAGTGCCATAAGAGTACCGTGGTGACGCTCGCTACGCTCGCTCAATGACCTTAAAACTAGTAAAACGCTCAGTGTAACGTGTTGATGAGCGAGCACAGAACATGCAACATCCCCATAGTAACGATGCACGACACGGCACAAGACGATTTTCTCTGCAATTTTTCAATCTCCATAATACTCTGGATGAATAACAGATCCATTGTGTCGTGAAGTGTTACCTACATACCTTCTCCAGAAATCTCTTGTGACATCCCATACTAAACTCGTAAAATTACAATTAATACTTGACTGATTGGGCTTACAATATGTAAAATTTAATATTATGTTGGTCTTGATCACCAAGCAAAATTTGAACTTAATGTGAACATTTTTATTGTCGACCAATCAGAAGAAATTATTTAAACTTAAACCAATTAGAGGATTTGGCCTTCGTACTGCATCCGATTTTATGCGCTAGCTCAAAAATGCTTTCATTTTACTGTACATTGTGGATAGCTTGGCTGCTCTACAGACCTTGCCTTGGAGCAGAAGCTTAAAGAAGGCAGGGATGACAATTTAGTATTCATTTTTCAAGATTATGGAATAAAATTACCTTAAAATGACAAAACTTTTGAAAATAACGACAGATTAGACTGAAAATTGGCAAAAATACCTAAAATGTTGGTACCAATGACCACGCGAAGTTTTAAGTTGATCGGTCAATCTGTTCTAGTTTAAATGTCAAAAATCACATGAAAAATGGTTTTAAATTTGAACCAATAGGAGGATTTGGCTGAAATTTTGTATGATTGGGTAAAATGTTAGTGGTAATGACTTGTAAAAATTTCAAATTGATCAAACAAACCTAATGAAAGATAATTTTTTTTAAATTTGAACCAATCACGGGAGCCCATTCAAAAACGATCCCAGGGACCGCATAGAGTACGTTAGTATGTGTACAAAATTTCAGATCGATTGCTTGAGTGGTTTGACCTGGGCTGTGACCACAAAAAAAAAACACACAGAGAAAGTGCCATAAGAGTACCGTGGTGACGCTCGCTACGCTCGCTCAATAATAGGAAAATGGATTTTAAGGTGATCTATTTTTAATACCACTGGAAAAAAGGATTATTTTTAAGGTGGTATATTTGTAATACCATTAGGAAAGAGATTTTTTATGTGGTATATTTTTAATACCATCTTGCAAAAGGGATTATTTTTAACCTTTTTTAATAATGGGACAAGGGATTTTAATGTGGTTTATTTTTTATACCACTAGGAGAAGGGATTTTTAAGGCTGGTATATTTAACATTCCACTGAGCTTCAAAGAAAGAGCAAGAACGAATGCTCTTACAAGAAAATATTTTTTATTGAAATTAATACAATTTATTAATGATTCCTACATATTATGTATAAATATGAAAGATTTATAAAATATCTGATGTCTTCAGAATATGAGGAGGAGGTAAGAAAATTATTTTGATTTGTGTGTCTACTTTTAAAACAGCACACGATGGCATTTCATTCCATTTCTATCCTGGTCCATCTACTAAAAAATAAGTTTTGTGTTACTATTTTATCGATGCAAAAAATTGTGTCTTCAATTTTAGAAGTTAGTGCTGTGTGCTGTTTGTGTTTTTGTATGCATTCATTTCTTTATTAAGCCTTTATTTGTATCGGACAAATAATGTCCACAAGTACAAGTACATTCAACCGATCGATCTGAAATGTAACACACACACTATATCATATGAGCGGTCTCGCGAAAACCTGTGACAATTGATCCTGAGATGGCTGAAAACTGACACTGTTGACCAAACAACTTCAAACTTTGAAACGTCTTTAGGACCAATGCATTTAAAATGTTTTAGACAGTTGTTTAGGGGCTGTGCATAAAGGTAGTCACGCTAAAAAATTGGTTATTTTGATACCTCCCCTCCCCCCTATCACGCTGTGTCACATTTTCTGCCCCCCCCCCCCCCTAAAAGGACGTCACAAATCTATCTCCCCCCCCCCCTTAAATAGAATTTGTTTGACTATGAAATGTGTAAGAATTTATTGTTTTTAGCGAAATTTTAGGTTCCGACATATCAACTGAAATTTAAAATGCTTCAAAATATCTATATCAAAACGTGACGTCCTTTATACACAGCCCCTTAGACAAATTGGTCGAGAACTTCAAGTAATAGACACCCCATAAAAAAACACTCCGTGTAAAAATACCAGCCAAGTCTCTTCAACTATATAAAAAATAGAATAAATCTAAAAATTCAGCACTGAAAAGTAGTGATATCAAAAAATGAGCCAAGTCAAAACTTAATTTTAAAAACCAAAATATACTTGGCGCATCGTGTATATAAATAGTATAGAAGCATATGCCAAAAATCAAATGTACCTACCTAAATATATATAATATACCTATAATGCCCTTAAAAACGATGCGCCAAGTATATTTTGGTTTTTAAAATTAAGTTTTGACTTGGCTCATTTTTTGATATCACTACTTTTCAGTGCTGAATTTTTAGATTTATTCTATTTTTTTATAGTTGAAGAGACTTGGCTGGTATTTTTACACGGAGTGTTTTTTTATGGGGATATCACTTATTTTTTTAGTTTATTAATACAACTTGTAACACACATCGGAGCAACAATGACTAAATACTTTTAAAAAATACGCCATTTCCGAATTGGTTAATACGAAAAATTGTGTTTGGTGCTCAATATACCTAAGCTTAAAGTGATATTCCATGAAGAATTGCGAAAGCTTCGTTCCAATCAGTCCAGCCGTTTTCGAGATATGGTATCACTTCCGGTTTTCAAAATGGCGACTGAAATAACTGCCACCTAGAATTTATTTCTATAAATGTTATGTATCATTATAAGCCTTCTGAATATGTAGTTATTGTAGTAAGAGGTCATTAAAATCTAGATCTTCATTTTCATGACGTCATTTCCGGTTTCGGTAATAGTACATCTCTACTTTAACTATTGATATTCCATATAGACGACCGTCTGAATCATTTGGCGCTAGTTTCATTCCGATCGGTTAAGCTGTTTTCGAGATATGACGTCACTTCCGGTTTCAAAATGGCGACTACCGGTTGGTTTTCTAAAAAGGCACCTCAGACGCCAAAAGTGCACATGTGGTAAAAATTTCAGATCGATCGGCTAAGCCGTTTAGGTTGTGGCGGTGATTGCGGTATTTCCTGACCCTCTGAATCATCATCATCATCTAAAGAAGATGAAAGTGATTTAATTTTACTGTTTTCACGGCCCTCTAGCTCGCAAATGGTATAGCCTATTGTTCCCAAATTTGGTATATGTGGTGGGGTGGGACATAGCTCAAAATTAAGATATTTCACAACAATGTGAGATTTTCCAATTTTATGATCCAGTAGGCCGAAAATGCCATGTTGTTGCTTACAGTAAAAGTAGTTGGTCTGCTCCTCATTTTATTAGGCATTTACGGTATGTTGAGTGAGTGTGAGTGTACAGTACGACTTGGCTGGGTGGAGCGACCGCTCCACTAGATTTTTACTGGTATTTTATGCTTGTTTTGAATTATTTTACGCATTTATTCAAAAACTATTAAAAACAATTATATTTCTAAAGCTTATTGTAGAGGATCAACTTTAATATACGCGTATAAATTCACATGTGATACGAAAGCAGAACGTTTTCGTATAGGTAACTTTAGTACTAGTTGTACGATCTATAGTAGGTACACCGTAAATTGAATGTTTGAAATTGAATGCATTGATATATGAAATTGTCCATCAGCTTAAAGTCTAATCAAGAATCTAGGTTAACACAGCAGTAGCATTTTAATATCTTATTTTCAGTACAACATCGTTTCGCTTTGCAACTTGGATAAATGAATGATTATGATGATGATACAGAGATGATGATGATACAGAGATGATGATGATGATGATGATGAATGTAAAGGATGGTGGGAAGGAAGCGGTCGTGGCCTTAGTGACGAAGCTGCACGCCATTTTCATCTGGACTGAAAGAAATCTTAATCAGAATGGACCTGGTATTCGGCCCGTTTTGTAAAATTAATTTCTGTACCCCAGAGGTAGAAAGTCGGAAGTCCTTTATTTCGATTTCGCGAAGCACATTTTTGGAATGTTGTAGACGTAGTCAATTTAATCAGTTGCCATTTGACTGATGTCAACCAATACAGTTATATTGAAGTATTATCTCATACAATGACTTATGCCACATTACAGATAGGATTGAATAAAGACAGAATTACTGCTTTTGAACTCACTTTTAGATTTTATTGAAATGGACGTCCGGCATCCTACCTCTGAGGTACAGATTTATGGACAACGTTAAAACGTATTTTGCTCCTACAATCCTAATTTAATTAGGACTGAACTACTTTTGCAACACTGTTAATGACCATACATGAAAATGTGCGCAATTTATTGCATGTATCTGGAATGTGATCATTCTTTCCCTGCCCATGGATCACGCGATGCCTCGGACTGTGATCCTTCTTCCCGCGCGCGATGGTAGCGACCTCTTTGAATGCATGTGGCATTACTTGGTAGTGCTTTGCCGTGTCGCTGGGCCGACCTCGGTGGTACAGTCAGTGTGGCAGCAGCCCGTCCCGACCTTCCGTCTTAGCGTCACTTACACAGTCGTGTCGTCGCATAACATCCTTTAGAGAGAGAGTCTCACTCCTTATACTATGCCACTTTATATGCTTTTAGTTGTAGGCAATTCCCGGGTCACACAGTTCGACCAGAAGATATGAAACTTTCAACAAATATCAGGAGGCCGGTTCTTGAGTTTTCACGTTTTGAACCCATTTACGTTTGCATTGTATATATAAAACTTGAAACAGTTGACGACTATTGCTTAACCTTCAACTTTTTTTAAACGATGAAAACGTATACTCGGCCAAACAAAAATTGATCGTTGGTCAAATTTGAATGGCTGCTGGTCATGTCCCATACCAATCAAAGTTTGTTATTATCGTTGAAATGTGGGGTCACCTACTAGAGTGAGACAATGAGATCGCTTAGACTGACTTCGGATGGTGCAATCTAACATTTATCAGTCAATCAAATTTGATCAACGATCAATTTATGTTTGGCCGAGTGTACATGGTTTCAAAATGTGATCATGGTATTGGTTTATTTATACCTAATTAAAAATGGAACAGTTTCACCGATCAACGTCAGATTTTGCATGGCTATTGGTACCAACATTTGATTTGGTTTCGACAATTTGCAGAGATATTTGTAAAAAAAAATATGAGTATTTGACTTTTTTCTATATTTTTGAATTTATTACAATAAAACCGCTGCTTCTTTAACGCATGTTGTCTTCCTAGGTGTGTCCAAACTATTATTGACAGCAACTTTCAAACGATAGTGATTCTCAAGCAATACGGTGCTCGCTTAGGAGCGTTTTCATGTATCAAATCAGTCGTCGACGGGCATTAAACCACTGACCTTTGGTTTGCTTTCCCAACGCGTTACCAACTGCGCCACTTCAACTCTACAACAACCCGAATACAATTGCTATCTAGCAGTTAATTATAACTTTTAAACATACACACATTGTTATTTAGTTTCGCGAGAACAGTCAGTACTGTAATTTGCTGTCGTACGAAGTTTCCTGAATTACTGAACTGTACATCCATATTTAAAGTCAAACTTTATAATATTGCAAACGTAATTAATGAAATAAATTTTAAAATTGCTCTTATTTATGGACAATTGCATGTACTCGGAATTCTTTATTACTTTCTTCTCACTTAAAGAGGATGTTTCACCTGGTTAAACGACTTCTATTAAAACAACTGAATACTTTAGCTTAAAGCACAGTAAAAGTTGAAAGTTAGCACAGGGTATTGAAAAATAGTGTTTGTTTCAAATGTTCGATGATTTTCAATGAAATTGATCTGAAAGGACGAGTAATGGGTTGATTTCATGGGTACTTGGTCACAATGAGAATTTGTATAATGTATATGTTTTCTGAGCGTCGTACTGAAATCCTGTTCGAGAATATGCACGTACCGGTGCTCGCTCATCAACGCGTTATAATCCATTCACAGTAAGAATGATGACCTTGTACAATAAAGCATCCAGCAATCTATTAGAAACAATTTTATTATAGGGCGCATAGTCCAGGATTTTATTTTTAATTTCAGAAATTAATTTGTTGCATTTCTACGCGATTTTGACGCTATTTAAGCCTATTTTTATCTCAACATGGACAAATTCTCTGGGAATGGTATTATTTTGAAGTAAATAGTGCTGTTCGGATGGTGAAGTGGACAGGGGGATCCCATCTCCCCGCATCCCCCCAAATTCGACTACTGATTATAGATATTTGACTGTCATTAAAATGGTATTAAAAATGAGCTAAATGACCATGGCTTGACAGTAGAATCCAAGTACGTATTTTACCCAGCGCGTTATTCCGCTGTTCAGCTTGAAGTGCCCCGTGTTTGGCCGCGACTGTACCTCCAGCATTACCTCACGCACACACGCACACGGGCAACACAAGAGCAGGGCACAGAGTAAGAAAAATTACCCGCCATTCGTTATCATCTGTCTGTGCGTGGATCCGCGTTGTTCTCCCCCCCCCCCCCCCACCCTTGCCCCGGGCCGGCCCGGACGCAGCCCCGCGATACACCGCCGGCTTAAAGGAACGCGTGATCTAATTGATTTCGCAGTGATTGTGGAATTTATGTCCGACTTTTGAACAGCAGTAAATTAGTTGCCCGATGTCTGGGAAGTGAGATTTATGGAGTTCTGATTATTGTCGTGGAGCGGGTTGCGAATAATCGTTTTGTCGGGATGAAACGATCAGATGCGTGACGCAGTGCAGAAGCAACATGGCGACGCCGACCTGGACTGTGACGTAGTGCAGAAGCAACATGGCGACGCCGACCCAGGGTACGATCACATAAAATGATAACTTCCTTGTCACGGTGACAAGTCCCTAGAAGGCCGTGAAAAACATTGAGTGAGAAGCTTGTCACCGTGACAAGGAAGTTCTCATTTTATGTAATCCCACCCCTGGACTGTGACGTAGGCAGAAACAAACAGCACGTAATGGAGCGAGCGTCACCACGGTACTCTTATGGTACTTTCTCTGCGCGTTTTTTTCCTGTACCTATACTGCCCAGGTCAAACCGCACAACCAATCGATCTGAAATTTTAAACACATACTAACATAACCTAAGCGGTCTCCGGGATCGTTTTTGAACGGTATCCTGTGATTGGTTCAAATAAAAAATAAAAAATCGATTGGTTTGTCCGATTAATTTTAAATTTTGCAAAGTCATTGCAACCAAAATTGTCCCCAATTTTACACAGTTTCAGTCAAATCGTCCCGTTGGTTAAAATTTAATACCATATTTCCTGGAGGCGTATTCTAGAACGTTTCCCAATTACATTCCTGATGGAATCCGGTCACGGCCATAAGGATTAACATTGCATCGAATCAGATTCCATCAGAATTGGGAATTAAAATGTTCTAGAATACGGCCCCTGTGCATTTTTAAATTTAAACTAGAACCGTCTGACCTGACCGATCAACATGGTGATTACTGATTGGGACCAGCATTTTAGGTGTTTTTGCGAATTGGAAGACTAATCGGTAGTTATATTCAAAAGTCTTGTCATTTCAGGGACATTTTATTCTATAATCTTGGCATATTTGAAAAATGTCTACTTAATGTTCATCCCTGCCTTCTTGATGCTTCAGTTCCAAGGTTTGTAGAGCAGCTGATACTTGCAAACGCATATCAAATCGGATGCAGTGTCTAAAAGGCTCGCTTATCAACGCGTTACACTGAGCGTTTTCCTAGTGTAAAAAGGGTGTGGAGTGACTACACACTTTTACACTAAGCATCCAAATGGAATCTCAGGTCAACTAAAGCTCAATAATGGAGAATCTCACTTCGTTGACGAATGTCTTTAATTTGAACTTGAAATTTTTACCAAATGTGCACTTTTGGTGTTTATGTCATTTTCATAATCGAACCGGATGCTGCAATTTTGAGTTAGATTGTGACGTCATACATGTTTCGTTAATTGAGGTATCGTATTTGATGTCAAACTTTATTATTAAAATGCAACCAAGTGGGACAACTTGACTATCATTTTTGAAGGAATAGCACAGGCTCCATCTGTCAGGACTTGTGGTAAACACACTTGCAACCATACATTTTTTAACCCATTGTTTTGTAACTCATCAATCAGAACCTCAAACACTAATTGGCACTCCTCCATTTTGTGTTTCAGATCCCCACAAGATGGCGTCCACCGAGTCACGACCTACTGCTGCCACGTCATCGGCTGCAGTGACCAGAAGAACAACAACAATGGCGTCTGCGAGAGTGTCGCGATCTAGCGGCATGTAATGCCGAGACGACGCTAGGTCGATAATGTAGCCACCTGCTTCATCGACTAAATCGACGCTTTCCAATAAACACACAACAAAAAACTAAACCAAGAAGGCTGTGAACAATAAATCGAAAAATCAAGATATCAGTGATTTATTTCGCTTGTAGAACTTTGTTTTGCGAATTAAAACAATTTAAACTCTAAATAATTAACCGATTAATATCGAAACTAAACATTTTGTTTCCAGTGTTCTAAACTCAACAATTCTAAAGACTTGATTCTAAATGCGTCCGCCATTGTGTGTGGTGTGGAGCTAGTTGTGCGATGTGTCGAGGGATGGCGCTAGTGGTGTGGTTATGCGGCCTGGTGTGCATGGCCAGGGCTGCCACCTTGAGCACGAGGATTGTGAACACGCGGTACGGCAAGCTGCAGGGGCTGCTGTTGCCCATGGAGCAACATCGCTTCCTCAAGCCAGTGGAGGTGTTCCTCGGAGTGCCGTACGCAACGCCACCGGTCGGATCGAACAGGTAACTACTCGTTCATGCATCATCTTGATGTGTTAGTTTCCCAGTAGTGGTGTTTCAGGCGCATCGACAGCGAGGTCATTTTGCGCACAATTGTTTTTTTTTCTAAGGGATGTCGTGGGGTGGGGTTGACCAAAGAGGCCCGGTCCGGGGGAGTCCCGAACTGGTGTGTAGGCGAGGCCAGAATGGGGACGGATCGGGGGGGGGGGGGGCGGGCCAATGGGACCCGATTTGTGGGGAAGACTGTATCGAGGGAAAAGCACGGCCAGAGAGAACCGTATATTCAAGGGAAAGTATGGGTAGGTCGACCCTGGCTGCTCTTTGTCTGGGCCTCACCACTGGCCTGACCGGCATGGGTATCACGTACATCTGAGCATATGATCACCGGCATATCCGCAGAAGTTACCCAGAAACATGGTAAACTTGTAGTCATCTATGACACCGTCTTTTCAATGTTATCACACTGCTGTCAGTCAAAAAAGGCTTGAAAAGATTGTGCCAATTTGAAGATAGCGTATTCTGATTAAGACTGAAATTTGTGTTGATAGTTAGCAATATTTTAGATATTTATGCTTTATGTAGGGTAAGGTAGCCGATGTTGGAAATGTACACGAAAAATCATTCGAGAAATAAGAAAACAGGTATATTAAACATGCCGGTCATATTCGGTAACATGACACTATGTAGACCATGAATATCAATGCATTATTTACGAAAAGTTCAGTTCTAAAATCGAAATACAGCACTTATCGTGACTAATCGGATGAATCATTGAAGTCAGTTGTCAATTTTAGGTACAGGTCCCATATCGGAAACCTTACCCTATGCACATTACACTTCTCCGGTAGTTGAAAAGGTCACCTCCTTTGAGACAAAACAGAACATATATCGTAATAAAACTATACAAAGTAAGCGATAATTTCCGAATTGTTCATGAATAATCTTACGTGTTACGAACTTTCGCATTTTTTTACAAGGTTACTTTATGTCATAGATATAACTAAATTCTATACAGATATCAAAAAATCAATTACACAAAGTGTAACTACGACGTTTTGTAATTTCACTGACGATATTCATTTTAACTGTGGTGGTTAGCGACATAAGAGTTAAATCATGTTATCGATATTTGGGTCAAACACTTGATTTAGTTGATCCGTGATCTCATTGCCTAACACTCCAGGACATTTTTAGACTTGTCTATATTTCCTTGGAAAAGTGGTTTACATGATAATATCCCGAAGAAAATGGAACACATGCATAGGTTATGATGTTATTCAAAGCAACTTGTCGTAGCTGTCAATTCCTCATGAATATTATGTTGCCATCTTACACAAGTTTCAAACCCTCACGGCCATATGGAAGTAATCGAGTCAAGAGAAATAACTCCAAGTGGATTGCTCGTCGAGAAAAATAGAGATGAGCTGTGAATGGAATGTTATTATAAATTGCAAATATGTTCTCACTGGAATAGGGAAGTTTGTTAGAATAAAAATGAATCAAATTGAATCAAAATCATAAAATATTGATTGAATAACATTAGGTATATGTTCTGATCTCGAGGAACAAAATCTAATATGGGTTAAAAAAATTAAGATATTATGGAATAGTGTTTGGAATATTCAAATAAATTTTCTTTACATTTTTCAAAGTTTGGAATTCGATTCATTTTCACCTTATTACAATTCACAGCAATAGGGAAGTCTCGTGACATTTTATTACAGTTAGTTTGAACATAAATAACAATGATAAACACGCTTATCATCAGCGAAAGATCAAATTTTCATTCATAAAAAACAAATTCAAATGTCATTGGATATTTTTTCGGGAAAAACGGCAGGCAATGAGAATCAGGATTGTGATGTCATTTCCAAGTCTCCAACAATGTGTTACCATGGTGATTTCTTTGTCGCCATGGCAATATAGCGGATTCCGATGTCATGTCGATTTTCCTGTTTTAAAATTGTAAGAAATATATCAGTCTTTGTAAATTAATTCCTTCAAACTATTTATCTCAGAACAAAAATAATACCAAATCTGTATTCAGCAACATCTAAACTTTCATAAAATACCTATTATTCTGAAATCTTATTTTAAGGAGACTTCCCTATTTCGAGTGCAAAGTCGTGCGATTCTATTTCGAATGTGATTTTAATTACTTTTATGCTCTAGTTACTAACAAAAACGAAAGAGACATGCTGAGACCTCCCGCTTGTAAAGTGACAAGAACAAGTAATATTTTTTTTCTCATTACCTCAGATAAAATGATGTTATTAACATCGAATTGAAAAGATTTACCACCAGTGGGATTCGAACCCTTGTCCCCTGATTTCCGGTCAAACTACATAGAGCACTGGAGCGGCAATTCATGTGGCCTTGGATTCGAATCCCATTGGATGTAAAATGTTTTCAATTTCCAGATGGTATTTGATTCTTATTCAAATGAATAATCTAAATTCTGATTTTGATGACGTATTTTTATTGACATCCCGTGCATATTGAACAAGTTACCTAACAACATTGCATCGCTTGAAAACTATGGCTTCGTCAAGATGTTAAAAAATGCATCTTGCCAAAATTGTAAACCAAATTTGATGTAGGAAATTGTGTTAGTAATATTTGCGACACTAGAAAAACATAAAAAGACATTCACGCAGTTTTGTGTGTGGTTCATTGTTAATTGTGACTTTAAAGCTAAACACTCATTTGTTCGTACCTTTTCATACCTCATGTCTTTTCTTTCTGGTTCTACTTATAGGTAATTGTGTACAAAATGGGTAATGTTAGCGACGGTGTAAATATGTTGTTTTTTAATAAAGTGATCCACAGATGAGCCCTCTTGGCTTTGTGGTGCTTTCCTGTATAGGAATCCTGCTCGTGACGTCAGAGTGGTAGAAAAATTGAGGCTGAGAGGGTAGGGGAAATGTGTCAAAGCTATAATATAAATATAATATAATGTAAAGCTATAAAGCTATAATAGCTATAAATCATATTTCTCAGATGAATATTATTTAACTTGAAAATGTGTATGGATAAATTTTGCGTATTATTATTAGCTTGTACTTACTTAAATGTCTTTCTTTCTAAAGTAATCACTCTAAAAATGAGTTTTAGATTGCCGCTGTCAGATTTGTTATTCCCTATACTTTTGTATAGGTTGCTATGGCAACCTTTTCTCACGCAGGATGCCTATATGTGCACTTTGCTTTTGTGTAAAAATAATAATACAATTTTTTTTTAATGTAGAATCAATACCTCCTATAACGTGTCATGACTTGTCCGCCAGGTTCAGTCCCTCCTATAACGTGTCATGACTTGTCCGCCAGGTTCAGTCCCTCCTATAACGTGTCATGACTTGTCCGCCAGGTTCAGTCCCTCCTATAACGTGTCATGACTTGTCCGCCAGGTTCAGTTCCTCCTATAACGTGTCATGACTTGTCCACCAGGTTCAGTCCCTCCTATAACGTGTCATGACTTGTCCGCCAGGTTCAGTTCCTCCTATAACGTGTCATGACTTGCCCGCCAGGTTCAGTCCCTCCTATAACGTGTCATGACTTGTCCGCCAGGTTCAGTCCCTCCTATAACGTGTCATGACTTGCCCGCCAGGTTCAGTCCCTCCTATAACGTGTCATGACTTGCCCGCCAGGTTCAGTCCCTCCTATAACGTGGCATGACTTGTCCGCCAGGTTCAGTCCCTCCTATAACGTGGCATGACTTGTCCGCCAGGTTCAGTCCCTCCTATAACGTGTCATGACTTGTCCGCCAGGTTCAGTCCCTCCTATAACGTGTCATGACTTGTCCGCCAGGTTCAGTCCCTCCTATAACGTGTCATGACTTGTCCGTCAGGTTCAGTCCCTCCTAAAACGTGTCATGACTTGTCCGCCAGGTTCAGTCCCTCCTATAACGTGTCATGACTTGTCCGCCAGGTTCAGACCCTCCTATAACGTGTTGTGACTTGCCCGCCAGGTTCAGTCCCTCCTATAACGTGTCATGACTTGCCCGCCAGGTTCAGTCCCTCCTATAACGTGTCATGACTTGTCCGCCAGGTTCAGTCCCACACGCACGCCGGGCCCGTGGGACGGGGTACGCGTGAGCGACCGCATGGGCCCCGTGTGTCCGCAACGGCTGCCGGACATCAGCAACGAGACGGCTGCTCTAGAGCGCATGCCCAAGGGACGGCTGGAGTACCTCAAGCGACTTCTGCCACTCCTCATCAACCAGAGCGAAGACTGTCTCTATCTCAACCTCTACGCGCCTGCGCAAGGTAGGACATGTTCGAACTTGTTCACACCAGATGCGCAGTAGTCTATATGCGTTCTATTCGGTCATCTGGTAGACCGTGAAACCTGACATCCAAATTAGTGACTGATATAGCCGCAGCACTAATGCTTTCGTCGATGTTGGAGGCCGTAATTTTACACCAAATTCTGGCTTTATAAAGCCATATTATTACTACTGTCTGCAATCAGGTATACCTACACATTTAATATTCATAGTTTGCACGAGCGTCTTTTGTTTTGCAGCAACAATGTAAAAAGGTATATTTTCGGCAATTTTGGTGATAGTTGTCAAGTCGATTTAAACCAATTATTATCGGTTATAGTCGAAGATAGTTTGTAAATGAGTGGTTTTATACCTATAAGAACTTCTTCTGCTGCCTACAATTGCACAGGTAAACCATAAATAATATCAAAAAATACTGAAAAAACGGATTGACAGCCGTTCTGACAAGTATCACCAAGATGGCCGCGCAACAATAAGATGACGTCACGTGCAAACTATGAATACGACTAGATCAAAAGCATATTGTTTTACTGTGTCAGGTTTCCCTGCAATCTGGTGAAATGTAAGACGATCTCAGCCGGACGCGTGAATGACCTTGGACTCGACGTAAGAACGAGGCGGCATGGTTTGTCAGCATACATCGACGACAGTCTTGCGCATCACTAACAAAGAATTATGAATTTAACTTACAGACTCTAACTGAATTTAAAAAAATAATAAAGTAGCGATACATAACAGCGTATAATATACTAAATAATGCCACATACTGGAGTACTTTATGAACCCTGTTGACCACTACGATATTTTTGGTAAAATAATCGTATTCATTTTGAGGTTACCAAGTGCCAAACAGTTATGCCGTTTGCGGCATTATGTAGTCTATTAGGTTGTTATGAGTCGCTACTATATGATTTTTTTTTAATTTGTCAGTGTGAAAAGAAATGTCAAAAATCGCTTTGACGAACCTTGCTTTTCCCGTTCGCTTGCGCAGGACTTGCGATGCGCACATTCTAAAGTGTTCTTGAACACAATGTTTGTTTCAAAGCTTTCGCTGCTCTCAGTGTGTATACAGTTGAACTTTTCCTGTCCTTCAGTACAAGCCATGACGCGGCCGCAGTTCAAAGCGGCGTAAACCGCATGTTGTGACGTCACATCTATAAATAACTCAGCCTGCGGCGTGCGCATGCGCCGAGCACGGTGTGTTAATAATGCGCCCACCGCAGCAATGATTCAGACTAACAGAGGTTTAACGAGGCGTCAAGGTTAAACGCGGCGTTAAGCCCGGCGGATACGAGACGAGCGGTGGTTCCGAGTAGGCGAGCGTGATGCGTATTAGGGTTTGTAATCTACAGTCAAGATTTTGTCTACCCCTTCTTTCATTTGTATTCTGGAATTTTTAACCTAATTAAATTAAAAATAGTAAAATATATAAATGATAATTTGAAACGTCGATTCAGATGAAGTATTCCCTAACAAAAATAATTATTTTAGACAGTTTTATGGAAGTTTCTTGTAAAAACTAAACTTTTCAAAGTTCAATTCATGCATAGATATGAAAGACATTTTTGAATTTATTGGAACTTTTTTTGTGTAAACATTGGAAGAAAGTTCAGTAAAAAGCTTTTACATGAATAACCCCTCATAGTCATAAATGAGTTCAATGGGTATAAGTATAGTTCGAATTGAATAAGAGAAAAAAACTGATTGAAACCGCAATGCGCTAAGAAAACGCTCTGTGTAACGCGTTGATAAGCGAGCATTTATCGTGCATGTCATGCTGTGCTTGAGTTGCTGCTCCATACACTCTGTAGTGTTAACCAATCACAATCATTGGCAAGCGATCTAGCTGTCAAGGTTAACTCTATCGAACAATGAATTTTGACTACTCTTTGAATATTACTTGGTGGCAGATGTAGGTAGTTGCATCAGGTTAGTATGTGTATGGTTCTAATGTAGTTCGTAATGAAATTTTAACATGATTAGACAAAAGTTTTTTTTTCTCTATCAGCCAATCGAAAGATGTTTCTCAAAATATATAATAATCTTTATTGAATATCGGATAAAGCTAGTTGTGAAAAATGTTATGTATTTATTGAATACTAAAATTCTGGCTCATAAACAAGTTTATATAGTATTTATAATGGAGAAATAAAACAATTTTATAATTACGTTATCTTACTCAAATATGATTTTTTGGAGATTGCATGTTTTTGCACCATGATAACGGTAAAAGTGATTAGGAATTGTTCATATACAATCATTCAAAACTAACATTACGTGATGTAACACCTTACTTGTATATGCAGTCCTTATGGTATTTGTGTAGGTATATTAGGTTAATTGTTGTGACCTGGGCAGCACATGCAAAACTCACAGAGAAAGTATTGTAACAGTAACACAGTAATTCTCAAAATGTAATTCTTATAGTAAGGCTGAGTGGTAACGCTCTGAACTTGTATTCCGGAGGCCCGGGTTCGATTCCCGCGGCCGTCCTTCCAGACTGAGGTTTTTTCGTGGTATTCCCTCAGTCGACATGCAAATGCTGGGAAGGTACCCTACTAATAGGCCACGACCGCCTCCTTCCCACCTTCCATCCTTACCTACTCTTCACCATCATCTCCCAATCATCATTATAATCATTCATCCGTCGCCATTAGCCTCGCTGCAGAACAGTGCGACGTTAAGCCCCAGGAAAAAAGTAATCCCTTTGAACTGAGCCAATGAGAGCAGAAGCAAACAACATACGATCTTCTCCATTAGCTTTTCGATTCCCGTCACTGCACAAACCCACGGGTAGGTTCTACATCGATCTGGCGGTGGAGGTGCCGGGTCTATTGTAATATGTATTCAATGGGCCCTGGAATCGAATGTTATTCTTCGATATATCTCGAAGTCGAGCGCGTGCGAGAGTCGATCGAGTGCGACGTCGCTTGAATCAACATGGCTATGATTTGAATTGCTGATTCCGACGCCGACGCCGACGCCGAGTGTCGTCGCGGCGCCAGGTGACAGCGCCGCGTGTGCGATGATCGGGAGATGATGAAGAAGAAGTTGGAGGGAAAGTCTGGATATAGGATTAAAGCGTTTCCATGTTAGGTTATTCTCGAAGCGAAACCGCATGCGAAACATTTCCTATTCGTAACCATGTAATACCTTTTTCTTTTTCAATTGTGTAAACTAAGAAAACGCTCAGTGTAACGCGTTGATGAGCGAGCACGGGTACGTGCAAATTCTCGAACCGGAAATGCGTACACAACGCACAGAAAATATATACATCCATATTGAATTGAAATATGATCCACTCAACCAACAGTCAATCACTCAGTCCGTGTCAAAAGAGTCCAAAGGAGTCGCTCGCTCTAAAATGTGTAAATATCACTACAAATATTAATAACAAATACACATTTCACCCGAGAAAATTTACATTTTCATTCTTTCTGTATCTTTGTATCTTTATGTAAAAGAAAAATCTCTGTATCTCTGTAATCTGTAATCATTCTGTATCCATTACTCGAAAACTATTCATCTAACAACAATATAATGTTTTGTTTGTCTACATTATAGACATGTATAGACATTTCAATATTTCACTTTTTCAATCCATTCTGTAACTAGAGAGAGTTCCCTATTAGCTGAATCTATTGTTTGTAGCGTAATTCCGCATGCTGAACATTTTCAACAAACTCAAGAATAGAACAGCAGAACAGATATTATTGCGGAGGCACCGGTCCGTGGGAGTCCGGTACTGGTGAGAAGGTCAGTCCGGAATGTAGGGAGGGCAAAGCTCGGAGACTTAGATATCGGTTGGGGGCATGGGAAGGTCGACCCTGGCTGCTCTCTTCTCGTCATATGATGCCCTTAAACATGAGCATGATATTTTAATTCAGAATATTTTCAATATTTTGTCATTTATCTTGCAGTTTAAAGAGCAATTCAAGTCCAATAGCAATAGATCATCATGTGTGCCTGTGTTATCAAATGGGTTAAAGTAAAACTTCAATCAAATTATATAATTGTACCATACGCTAAGGGTAAATATGTTCGGCTATATGAATATAATATGGTTTTATTGATAGTGGTATGAATTATACCTAATTATTCTATGACGAAAACTTAGAACCCCATTAATACCTTCGTATCAATTTGTTCGCGGACTTTGAAAAGATTTCACTCTAGAAATCCTGTCCGCTTCAATAATATTGAAACTTTGTAAAACGATCTAACTTTCTTTCGCGTACGTAATTGAAAATGCATCTTCAATTACATTTGCATTAAGAGCTTTGTCGAGACTCCACATAGAATGGAATGTGATGATATCGAATTGCATTTTCAAACAAAGTTGAGACAATTTTCAAGCAACGTTCATTTTATTCTTATCGTTTTTGTTCGAACGACGTGTTATAACGGGTAGAGCAAAGAAACCATCATTTTCAATGAATATGTTACTCGATCCACTTCTGTGTCTTGTAGTTGTTAATCGATATAAGAAAATAAACATTTATAACATGTTTTAGAAAGCGATTTATAATTCTCTTTCTTATTCCACTGAGTGTTAGAAAATGGATCCCATGTTAAATACCAAGACCACGATTACGACTCCAGCTTAGACTCAAACATAAAACATGTTGAGATGTTTTCACTCACATGTGATGGGCTAGATCTTCAAACTCTGCGTGAATGTTCTCATGTCCTGACTATAAATTATAATTAAACTTGGAGGATTTTGTGCAAAACCATCTAAGAGAAAGAAACACACAGAGAGTAACTTTCTCTATTTATAACGGTAATTTATTTTGGTGAGCGGAGATAGCCTCCCATTTTACTATTTTCAGTCTCGAAACTGGCGTATGGTTGTTTTGTCCTACTGTTACGCTTTGTAATTGATACCGTTTCTCCGATCAAGCTAAAACTGCTGCTTCAGTGAAGGTACATATTATCAAAATCACTATCTCAATAGAAAATGCTTTGTCATTTGAATATCACAATTTCAAATCACGATGTCGATAAGCATCCAGTCGAGAAATACCATGATCAAATAATGTTTTATAAAGAACGTACGCACGTCAACATTTCACTGACTACAGACAATGCGTAAATCTGTGTTCCCATGGTCGAAAATGTTCGACTTTTTTGAAGGGGTGAAAAATGAGCCTTAAATGAATCCAGTTTGATCCTCTGAAGAAGGGTAAGATCATTTGATCGTGGATTTTTAGAATCATGGAGACACATATTTATCCGTTATCGTTAACTAGTACAATTTTGAAGACAATCGGACAAGCCGTTTTAAAACAGGAATTCCATCTTTTGATGGTTTTTTATGCTCTTCAATATGTTAATTAAAATAGCTTACTTAGCAGCAGAAGGTATGCAACATGCAAAACACGATTATATGTCACAAATGCACATAACTGTTAATATTAGCAAGGAAGTGATACAGAAACCTGTGTTTATATAATTAATTACAGCTGGGTTCATAATCATTTAGAGTATCAGGTTGGATAAACAACGTAGCTATTCATGATTTTCACCTCTAGCAAAACAATGCTGGATTAATATTGCGGCTGAAACTGCTCCTCATTTGTAATAACATTTTTAATAATTTCGCAAGTTTCGTTTCATTTTTACGAAACTCGGCATTAAGGTCGGTGCACGATTTTTGCTCGTATCCCGTTTCTATTTTATTTGTGTTCATATTTTCCCGAACGGCTCTAAGTGGTATGACCTAAAAGTGCTAAAAGGAAAACATAAAGACCGCAGCGAACTCATCGGTGCATGAATAAATGATTTGAAATAAAATTCCCAGAACAGAAACATGAATTGCATTGAATATCGAGTGTAGTACAAAAGTTCAAGTATGAACATAAAAACTGTTTGGAATCGGCTATGTGTTGTTCCAAATCAGATATCTGCGCTAGCATAGTGCAGGGAGGAAGAAGGTTTGCATGTGTTTTGTTATTTGCTTCATTGCATCAATAAATAAAATATCAATTGTGCAGTTGACAGAAAACACGTCATTCCAAGATAAACAGCACTCGAAGACAAACTTTGGAGATACTATTTCTCATTTATCTTCGTCATTTTGAATCATTCGAAATCAATTTAATTTGAACAATTTTTAAAACTATTAAAATAAGTTGACTAAACCTAAGCCATAAGGAAATTTGTTACAACTCTAATTAAAGCCAAAAAGTCACAAACTTTTATCTTTTATATGATTGGGCACAAAATTATATTTATAAGTCGTTGTTCCTATTGCTTATTGATCTACTCCAAAAATAGTTTGTTGAAATATTCAAACTGTTTTATTATTAAAATGCTTAAAAACACATGACGATAGTTAGAAAATATTATCTAGAGTTCAGCTACTCTTTAGTAGCAAACTTACACTGTGTAACCTCCAATCTTATCTCTTGTGAAATCCAATACTGTTATACTGTTATTTATTTTATATTTTGAATTATTCCCTACTTATTGCGTAAGTACTTTTGAATGCTCAAATGGAAAAAAATAACTGTCAATTATGGAAAATGGAATAAACGCCGAATGGTGTAGTTTGAATCTGCCGCGCTGCTACACGCACCAAAGGGCCGTGACCTAGCTCTCAAACTGTGTGCGCCAAGACATCTGCCTGAATGGAATGTCCTGCAGTTTGAATCTCCCGCGCTGCTTCACACACCAAGGGGCCGTGACTTAGCTCTCAAACTGTGTGCGCCAAGACATCTGCCTGAATGGAATGTCCTGTAGTTTGAATCTCCCGCGCTGCTACACGCACCAAGGGGCCGTGACTTAGCTCTCAAACTGTGTGCGCCAAGACATCTGCCTGAATGGAATGTCCTGCAGTTTGAATCTCCCGCGCTGCTTCACACACCAAGGGGCCGTGACTTAGCTCTCAAACTGTGTGCGCCAAGACATCTGCCTGAATGGAATGTCCTGCAGTTTGAATCTCCCTCGCTGCTTCACACACCAAGGGGCCGTGACTTAGCTCTCAAACTGTGTGCGCCAAGACATCTGCCTGAATGGAATGTCTTGTAGTTTGAATCTCCGCGCTGCTTCACACACCAAGGGGCCGTGACTTAGCTCTCAAACTGTGTGCGCCAAGACATCTGCCTGAATGGAATGTCCTGCAGTTTGAATCTCCCGCGCTGCTACACGCACCAAGGGGCCGTGACTTAGCTCTCAAACTGTGTGCGCCAAGACATCTGCCTGAATGGAATGTCCTGCAGTTTGAATCAGCCGCGCTGCTACAAGCACCAAGGGGCCGTGACTTAGCTCTCAAACTGTGTGCGCCAAGACATCTGCCTGAATGGAATGTCCTGCAGTTTGAATCTCCCGCGCTGCTACACGCACCAAGGAGCCGTGACTTAGCTCTCAAACTGTGTGCGCCAAGACATCTGCCTGAATGGAATGTCTTGTAGTTTGAATCTCCCGCGCTGCTACACGCACCAAGGAGCCGTGACCTAGCTCTCAAACTGTGTGCGCCAAGAAATCTGCCTGAATGGAATGTCCTGCAGTTTGAATCTCCCGCGCTGCTTCACACACCAAGGGGCCGTGACGTAGCTCTCAAACTGTGTGCGCCAAGACATCTGCCTGAATGGAATGTCCTGCAGTTTGAATCTCCCGCGCTGCTGCACGCACCAAGGAGCCGTGACTTAGCTCTCAAACTGTGTGCGCCAAGACATCTGCCTGAATGGAATGTCCTGTAGTTTGAATCTCCCGCGCTGCTACACACAGCAAGGGGCCGTGACTTAGCTCTCAAACTGTGTGCGCCAAGACATCTGCCTGAATGGAATGTCCTGCAGTTTGAATCTCCCGCGCTGCTACACACACCAAGGGGCCGTGACTTAGCTCTCAAACTGTGTGCGCCAAGACATCTGCCTGAATGGAATATCTTGTAGTTTGAATCTTCCGCGCTGCTTCACACACCAAGGGGCCGTGACTTAGCTCTCAAACTGTGTGCGCCAAGACATCTGCCTGAATGGAATGTCCTGTAGTTTGAATCTCCCGCGCTGCTTCACACACCAAGGGGCCGTGACTTAGCTCTCAAACTGTGTGCGCCAAGACATCTGCCTGAATGGAATGTCCTGCAGTTTGAATCACCCGCGCTGCTTCACACACCAAGGGGCCGTGACTTAGCTCTCAAACTGTGTGCGCCAAGACATCTGCCTGAATGGAATGTCTTGTAGTTTGAATCTCCGCGCTGCTACACGCACCAAGGGGGCCGTGACTTAGCTCTCAAACTGTGTGCGCCAAGACATCTGCCTGAATGGAATGTCCTGCAGTTTGAATCTCCCGCGCTGCTACACACACCAAAGGGCCGTGACTTAGCTCTCAAACTGTGTGCGCCAAGACATCTGCCTGAATGGAATGTCCTGTAGTTTGAATCTCCCGCGCTGCTTCACACACCAAGGGGCCGTGACTTAGCTCTCAAACTCTGTGCGCCAAGACATCTGCCTGAATGGAATGTCCTGCAGTTTGAATCTCCCGCGCTGCTACACACACCAAAGGGCCGTGACTTAGCTCTCAAACTGTGTGCGCCAAGACATCTGCCTGAATGGAATGTCTTGTAGTTTGAATCTCCGCGCTGCTACACGCACCAAGGGGGCCGTGACTTAGCTCTCAAACTGTGTGCGCCAAGACATCTGCCTGAATGGAATGTCCTGCAGTTTGAATCTCCCGCGCTGCTTCACACACCAAGGGGCCGTGACTTAGCTCTCAAACTGTGTGCGCCAAGACATCTGCCTGAATGGAATGTCCTGTAGTTTGAATCTTCCGCGCTGCTTCACACACCAAGGGGTCGTGACTTAGCTCTCAAACTGTGTGCGCCAAGACATCTGCCTGAATGGAATGTCCTGCAGTTTGAATCTCCCGCGCTGCTTCACACACCAAGGGGCCGTGACTTAGCTCTCAAACTGTGTGCGCCAAGACATCTGCCTGAATGGAATGTCCTGCAGTTTGAATCTCCCTCGCTGCTACACACACCAAGGGGGCCGTGAACTCGACTTCTTAGCTCTCAAACTGTGTGCGCGAAGACATCTGCCTAATCCTCTGCCAGCGCCTTCTGGATGAGATTAGGATGAAGCACTCAGACTTAAGCTCCAGTAGGCGGTGTTGACGTTGCCAAGGCGACGAGCTGCCATTGTTTCGACTTGCGCTGGAGAGATTGCGCGGTGTCGCAGAAACTAAAGAATTCTTAAGCTCAACTATTGTGTTTGGGATTAAAGTGAACCGATCTAGAGGCTCTATTCAACACTTTTTACACTTGAAGAATACAGAAGAGCGATACAAGACCATTTGAGACAATTCCAAGATAAGAGCGTTTGACGTGACAGGCAAAGATGTTATAAGATATATATTTTTAAAGAAATTCGCATTATTGTTAAGAAAAACGCATAAGCTGGGTTCCCATACTTCGCATCGAATTCGCTTCGTTCTCGGTTCGCTTACGTAAAATGGCTGCCTTTTAACAAAGGAAATCGTCGATGTTTACATTCGCATGTTCACGTGTTTCGGTTTCGTTAAAGTTGAGCCAACTTTAACTTTGACGAAACAGAAACAAAACCGAAACACGTGAACATGCGAATGTAAACATCGACGATTTCCTTCGTTAAAAGGCAGCCATTTTGCGTAAGCGAACCGAAAACGAAGCGAATTCGATGCGAAGTATGGGAACCCAGCTTAAGCGTTTTTCTTAACAATAATGCGAATCTGAAATTTGGCACTCATATGAGTTGTTTCGTGAAGTAACATTGAAATAAGTAAAATGAAACGAGTGCCAGTGAAAATACTATGCCAGAAGCAATATCCTACTTGTGCCACCAGTTGTAATATCCAACGTTATGTTACCAATATTGACTTTTTCTTTACTGTTATTTTACAGTTTTGACGATATTTGACTGCTATTGACGCTTATATTTAATCTACCTCTATCGTTGTCCACGTAACTCAAGTCTGTGAGTTTGCGTAAGATTTACAAGTCAATTAATTAAACGCTATTTCCAATACAAATCCTCTTAATTACAGTTCGTTTTTCCTATGTTTGAACTCTCACCAGATGGAGCCACAGTCAGTTGTTCTGCTAGGCCGAGAAAGACTTCATTGCGCGCTCACCTTGCAATGTTGTCTTTCTCGGCCTAGCAGAACAACTGACGGTGTCTCGGTCTGTAGAGAGTTCAAACATAGGAAAAACGAACTGTACCTTCACATGTCGACTGCTAAGTGTCTATCTGTTTCACCAAGAAGAAAATGATTCCAAAAGGTATACGAAAACAAATAGAGATGTAGGCAGGGGTTGGAAACCAAATGAATAACGGTTCAGGTTCCGGTACCGGTTCCAAGTTTTTAAAAATATCGATTCCGGTTCCGGTTCCTGAAAAAATTAAAATAACGGTTCCGATTCCGGTTCCGGTTCCATTTCGGTTCCATAAGGGTTCCAAACGGTTCCACCAAATTCAGACAATAGATAATTCTAATAAAAAATTTAAATCTTCTTTTGGAAACTTACATGCTCAGAATGTCTAATATTAGTTTGACTCAATGATCATTTATTTGAAAAATTGTTAATGTTAGTAAATTGTATCAGATTTGAAAGGAAATGAAGTAAAAATTCAATGAAATTAATCATTTGAAGAACCCTTATGGAACCGTTATGGAACCCAAATAATTTTAATATTAATAAGGGTTCCGGTTCCGGTTCCGGTTCCGGTTCCGGTTCCGGTTCCGGTTCCGGTTCCTATAAAAATAACGGTTCTTTTCGGTTCCGGTTCCAGTCCCTGGATAGGTATAATTTCAGTCTCCAATTCTCATATCAAATCTGTTTCCCTTGTTTTTATGATTGTGAGAACAAATACACGCTTTTATCAGCTCCATGAGAGTGTTGGTAGAATTTTAGTTTGTCAAAATAACCGCATGTGACTCCATCTGGTGTGACATATATCTACTCTTCTGCCCTGTGTGAACTTTCTCTGTTTGTGTTGTGTTTTGTTTTTCCTGCGCTTCCTAGTTCACTCCGATCAACAAATTGGAACAGACGCTAATTTCATTCCATCGTTTACGTGTATTGATTTTTAATAAAAACCCCTGATTGGTTGAAAATTGATGATGACCCTGTGGGCATATCGACTTGTAATGTGCTGTGGTAATTGCCATCGACATTTTATCACGTTTTAAAATATTCAGCTGAATTTGACAAATAACTTTAAAACTTGTTGACATTTGCGAGCGAGCCATTTCGGGACTCGAACCCTACTTTCTATGATTGCTTTTATTTGTTTGTTTGTCTGTCTGTGTGTGTTTTTTCCAAGGTCACACCAATAGATCATATATTTTGCACACCGACTAAAGTTATAAAAATGGTCCAGGTATTGGTTTTCAACAAGATCTTGTGATTGGCTAAAAATTAAAAATTAAACCGTTCGATCGATCAACTTTGGGAACAGCAGTGAAGGCGTTTTTGATAATTTTAAAACAAATCTGTCAAGAATTTAAATAGGTATTGATATATTATGGAAATTGCTTGTTTTGAAATATTTGTCATATTTATCTAATTTAAAAAAGCATATGCTCCTTTGACGTATGCTCTCTTGTTTCCAATGTCTATCTATTACTTAGCAAATTTCACACGCATATTAAAACATAATGCAATACGAGGCCTTGCTTGTCAATGCTTTATTATACTAAAGAGCACTTTTCTAGTTAGCATATTTTAACATTCAGTTGTAGCAATTCATCTACCGATGTTTATAACCGGACCTTTCTGACTTTCAATTTTTCTTGTCACTACAGAAATCAACTAAGTTGATCAGCAACTTATGCACAGCATGTCACCCACAAGAACCGCTCTATCAACGCGTTACACACAGCGTTTTCCCTTCCACTCGATCTCTTTAAAGCTAAGTCAATTACTGTTACTTTTCGCATTCACTCTGCAGACCTTGGGAAAGTGTAAAAGTGATTTTCCTCTGCTTTTCTCGCCGCCAGATTGTGGAAACGCGTTTTCCAATGACTTTCCCATCGGGTATGAAAACACAATAACAGTTCGAGAGCCGCCGCTTGGAGCGCTTCTGCACAAGGTGGAGAAGAGTGGAGATTACGCAATTATTTAAAACAGGCGATGCTGGCGCTCGCCGTGGCTGGAGGGGAATTAAGTTCTTCAAGCAGAGTGCGAACACTCTAAGAGATGTCTAACGTGTTTCTCTCGTTTTGTCTCGAGTAGCCCCAAAGCTGAAAGCTTCAATTCTTGTGGTCAGTTAGGTTCTTTGATAACACTCATCGCCTCTTGTTTCTGAGATAAATTGAGTTAAATATCAGGCCCCATGAAGACTAGTAATTTTGTATCTAGGTACAAATTAACAATATCAACGCTGTGCTCTTTTAAAAGTTAAAATCGAAATCGAAATGATTTTCCAATAACTTGTGTTTTTCAATCTATTTGTTTTGAGGTGAAACCTTTTTTAATTTTCATAATGCATTATCAAAGAGCAGTAGGGGCAAACAGCTGGCAAATTGTGAAGTGTTGAACTAGAAATTTTATAAAAATACATTGCTTAAAAACAAAAACGATGGTCTTTTTTGCACACAGTTATTTCAAACAATGGTTATTTCAAAAATAATTTTAGGTCTTTGATCGTGAGCAAACATATTATTTTAAACATATTATTTATTATATAGATTTAACTAATGTGTCTACATGTTTTGTTTCGTATTTGCAAAGGTTAAGATGATATTTTGATTCCCAAGACAAGATGTCCATTCTCTGAAGAAAACAAATTCGTACTTTATTATAAGATAGGATCTAGTGGAGCGGTCGCTCCACCCAGCCAAGTCGTACCGTACACTCACACTCACTCAACATACCGTAAATGACTAATAAACTGAGGAGCAGACCAACCACTTTTACTGTAAGCAACAACATGGCATTTTCGGCCTACTGGATCTTAAAATTGGAAAATCTCACATTGTTGCGATATATCTTAATTTCGAGCTATGGCCCACCCCACTACATATACCAAATTAGGGAACAATATGTTATGCCGTTTGCGAGCTAGAGGGCCGAGAAAACAGTGAAATTACACCACTTTCTGATTCTGAAGATGATATCAGGAAACGTTGCTATCACCGCCACAGCCTAAACGGCTAAACCGATCGACCTGAAACTTTTACCACATGTGCACTTTTGGCGTCTGATGATACCTTGCCTCTTGTGATTTTTTGTGCCGCCATTTTTAAACCGGAAGTGACGTCATAACTCAAAAACGTCTGGACCGATTAGAACGAAATTAGCGCCATTCGATTTAGATGGTCATCTATATGAAGTATCAATAAAAAAAATATTATTTTCTTATTTTCTAAACCGGAAGTGACGTCATAAATACGCAATATTTAACTTATTTCAACAAATTATACTTAAAATACGTACATAATTAACTTACATTGTAACATAGACAATACAATTTATATATTCAAGGTAGCAGTGTTCTCGGCCGCCATTCCTGAAACCGGAAGTGACGTCATATATCTAAAACGCCTGTACCGATTGCAACTGAACTAGCTCCTGCGTATTCATTCTGCTATTTATTTGAAAAATCAATTGTGAAAAATGAATAAATAAATTAATGGTACCGGAAATGGCGGCAGGAACCACTAAATGAAACCGGAAGTGACGTCATATATTACAAACGGCATGACCGATTTTACGGAAATATAGGGATTAGGAATTCAGATGGTCGTTCATGAAGGTATCAACTAGATAAAACTAGATTGTTTTCTTATTACCTATACCGGAATTCGGCCGCTATTTCAAAACCGGAAGTGACGTCATGTATCGAAAACGGCTGGATCGATTATAACGAAACTTAAGCTATTCTTCTTGGATAATCATTGTCATCTTATACCAAACGCAACTTTTCATAGTAACCAAATCGGTTGAGGCGTATTTTTTTAAAGATATTAGTCCCTGCTCGGACATGTGCTACAAGCTGTATGTATAAACTAACAAAAGAAGTGATATCCCAGAAAAAACACTCCGTGTAAAAATACCAGCCAAGTCTCTTTAACTATAAAAAAAAATAGAAGAAATCTAAAAATTCAGCACTGAAAAGGAGTGATATCAAAAAAGGAGCCAAGTCAACGAATTTTCCAAATTTTAATCGTACCATTGAAATAAAAATATCAACCCCCGAGAAATACTTAAAAAAAGGACTTGGCGCATCGTTTTTTTAAAGACATTTTTCTATTCTTAAGCTTAAGCCACTCACATACTACGTAGTTCAGAAATGCCTAGAAAAATTGGGACAAAACTTTCAAATTAAATATTGAACATTCTGTAAAATATTTTAAATTTAAATATAAGTACGCAAAGAAACATAGCATTGTCTTACAAGCAATAAATACAGAACAGTTGTGTTTGTGATTGGTAGGTATCTATAGTTTTGTGGGTACATCAACATACCTACTACAGCATTATACTTGGAACCTTCTCGCCGTGTAATTAATTGCTATTAATTAACATTTTATACCAAAAAAATTCATAAATTACATAACATATTACTTTAGATAAAAATCTAGTCAGTAATTATTTGAGCAGCATGGCTCAGTGCACTAGTCACTTATACAAATCTCATTGACGGCCTTCTTGTAATGAGCGCTTTCGCTATTTCCCTCAGTCACGATATTGAGAAGTATGATTGATTAATATGACCCTAGAAATAGTGGCAATAACGAATAGACTAGGCCGCTTCCGTTTATTCGTTATTCGTTTATCCGTTTATTTCCTCTGAATATTGACAAAATACCAAAACTGCCAGTAGGTAAGAGTACTAGTTATATTAAAACGTAGTATGATTCGTCGACAATGAATGTGATATACTCAGGAAAATATACTTGTAGAGTTCTTCCTATACTTTTAGGATAGAAAAGTGTCTTTAAAAAAACGATGCGCCAAGTCCTTTTTTTAAGTATTTCTCGGGGGTTGATATTTTTATTTCAATGGTACGATTAAAATTTGGAAAATTCGTTGACTTGGCTCCTTTTTTGATATCACTCCTTTTCAGTGCTGAATTTTTAGATTTCTTCTATTTTTTTTTATAGTTAAAGAGACTTGGCTGGTATTTTTACACGGAGTGTTTTTTCTGGGTTAAAGTTACAGGAACGTTTTGATATTTTGGAAGAAAGAAGGGTAACGGCGTGGAATATGGCCAATTTGTAGTAAACAGTTAAATAAATGGTCTCAATACCAACACAATAAGGCCAATAAGCTGTTGTTATGTTTTTTCAATTTATTTGTTTTGATGTAAAGCCTTTTTTAGTTTTCACAATGCATTATCAAAGAGTAATTAGGGTAAACAGCTGGCAAAATTTAGAGCGTCCAAGAAGTTTTATAAAAACAGTTTGTTAAAAAACCAAAACAATTGTCTTTTTTGCACACAGTTACCCCAACGGTAATTTCAAAAATATGTTTGGGTCTTTGATCGTTTGAGCCAACTTAATATACCGAAGCGCAAAGATATTATTTATTATATAGATTCTAGTAATGTTTCCACATGCAAATGTTATAAGATATTTTGATTCTCAAGACAAGATAATCTGAAACATACTTGGAATAATGCAAACTAGATTACACTGTCTCCATATCACCAACATGTGACGCCTATTCAAAAACATACCTCGGGGCTCTCATTTAGACGTTGCCACATTCACTCTGTCTGAATCCTAGCAACGTTGCCAGATGATAGTTTTGTTGTGTTAATTACACCATGTGCTTGATTTCAATGAGTTCAAATGTATCCAGAGGGCTTTGGATTTAACATTTCAGGTCTAGCCTAAAACATGGCGTTTATATTACAACACCCATCAATGAGGTTACAAGGGTTCCAGAACCTCGTCATTGGAATTGGAATTAACTGTAATTCAAACAATGATTGATGAATTTATGTCGTATGAAACTAGCAACAAATACTTGCCCCGTATCGTATGATACAAATATACATTATTGTTTGAAGTTGAACTTTTATCCCATAAATAAAAAGGGAGACGGGGCATTCCAGCTCCAAATCCCCAAGCAAAAAACCTGACCACCTGGGATATTATTAATTTTTTGTGGGAATATTGTATACTAAAAAAGAGTCGACACGTGTAATTTTGTTTGACCTTGAGGTCATCCACTTCCGAAATGCAAGCTTGCAAATTATCATGATTTTGTATTTTTTAAACATTTCGCTCTCACTCTCATAGCTCATAACTTTTGATCCAAACATCGTACAAAGATGCCTTTTTTACCAAATTGAAGCTCTTGTTATGCTCTATTTTAATATATTATACACAATATGTTTCTTAAACCACATCATTTAAAGAAATGAATGTAAAAAATTCAAAATTTTATTACTCAAAAAGTCATTTTTTAATTTTTTTAAAATTTTTACCATATAATTGCCGATGTGTTACCTACTTACTGTAAAAATTTCAAGGTGGAGTGTCAAGGGATGTGCGAGTAATAAATTATTTAGCGCGTCAACGTACTTGGGAATCCGCGCGGCCGAGCGCGGGCGATGCTGTCGTTCTAGCGATTGCACGTGACAAAGCCGCAGATATGTTTAAACAATAGTTCATCTGCTTGGATGGACACAAATTCATCTCTTGCTTCTGCAGCGTAGGAATAAACTCTCGTTTGAATGACGTGTGTTGATACAGCATAGACATTTATACTCACGTATAAATGTAAATTTACGGAACAGGTTGGGTGAGTGGTTAACGCTCTCAGCTTGTATTCCGGAGGCCCGGGTTCGATTCCCGCGGCCGTCCTTCCTGACTGGGGTTTTTTCGTGGTTTTCCCTCAGTCTTCAGGCAAATGCTGGGAAGGTACCCTACTAATAGGCCACGACCGCCTCCTTCCCACCTTCCATCCTTACCTACTCTTCACCATCATCTCCCGATCATCATCATAATCATCCATCCGTCGCCATTAGCCTCGCTGCAGAACAGTGCGACGTTAAGCCCCAGACAAAAAAAAAAATAAATATGGATACAGGAACAAATGAATGCAGTTTCTGGGTGCCAGAGATAAGACGTGCTTGTGAAAATCTTGCCGCGAGAATCTGATCCTCCAAGTCGTGCTCATCTTGCGTACAATACTCGAAGTTGATGGATGTGATGTTGGACTGGACCCAGTCATAGAGTTGTCGCGGAGCCATGATCTGGCCGTCATAAGGCATGCAGACTGGCTCGACTGCAAGCCGCTTCACAGTCCACCCACACCCTCACAGGCCCCCTTTCCGTGCGATGTGGCTGTGAAGTGCCACTCGGCTGCATTGTGGCGGCAAATATTGTTTATATTTTACGATTTTTGTACTGGGCAGCTGAACCATTTGATAAATACCTACATGATTTTGTTGGCTGATTGAAAATATTGTTTCAGAAAATTAATAAGTTTTTTTAATAAATAAACGGACGGCAACTGTATCCTGCTGCATTCAGAAATTACTGCAAAACTGATGTGTTTCACTTCACTATTCTCTTTGTAGTATGCGACGAATGGATGGAGAGTGGTGGACGATTTGTTTCAGTAAAATCCCTGGGCCTCGTCTTGCAGCACAAAAGAAAAGTTTTTAGCAAAGTCGCGACTGATTTACACCTTTGACGCACTGATTGAATTTGAAAATAATGTAATAAGTAGTATTTACTCTCAAATTATTGAACTCTTCAATTTTACAGAAAGTAGGTACCTATAGGAAAAGCCTACATAGATGTAAACTTATTCTATAAATTGATTTCATTAAATAATTACATCGACTCGATAAACCATAGATAAAAAACGCAAAAAATTGAACACCAATTTCACTACGAAATGCACTACGAATAGGTATATCAGTATTTCTTGTCTATCAGAAAAAAAACCACACACAAATGTATACCTATTATAACACCCAACACTTGGAGAGCTCAGAGGTCCGTGTGGTTGGGAAGCCAAAACAGATATGATTGCTCTTAGAAGTTACACAGTGTAGAAAATCTCCTCAATCAATTACATACCTAAAAACCAATAACAATACCTATAGAAATACACCTGCACCCGAGACCAACGCAGGGTGGGCAGTTCGTGTCGGCGAACACAGAGCAGGGATTAAAAACTGAAAGGGTTGAAATTAATTGACAGGAATATTTATTACATGATTGGTCGGCAAAAATTGGCGAAGAACGGAGTACCGTCTATGAATAGCAAAACGTAAGACAAGAGATTTTATTATGATGTCGTATACCTAAAGTTTCAGAACATAACTGTTTTCGTGATCCCATGAGAACTCATATAAAAACAATGCATTGATTGTCAAAACGACCCACAACAAATATTATAAAAGTAATTGAATTATAGTAGACAGAGAGAATTTATTGTGATGTCGTGTAACGAAGGATTCAGAACATAACGGTTTTCGTGGTTCCACGAGAATACATATTTAAACCATTGCTATGATTGTCAAATCAACTAACAACTAATAGTATCAAAGTAATTGTTGAATTATAGTAGACAGAATAGAAAATGAGTAGTTACAATAGTGATCGAGTTCAGTGGAGTTTTTACCGCGATCGCTAGAACGAGAGCAGCGGCGGCGCTCTGCCGCGCGGTTTCACAAGTACCTTGACGCCCTAAATAATTCATTACTCCCACATCCCTAGACACTCCAACTTGAAAGTTTTACAGTAAGTAGATAACATATGAGTAATTATATGGTAAAAATTTAAAAATTATAAAAAAATGACTTTTTGAGTAATGGAACTTTGAATTTTTCACTTTCATTTTTTTAAATGTTGTAATTTAAGAAACATATTGTGTATACAATAGTAAAATAGAGCATAAAAAGAGCTTCATTTTGGTAAAAAAATAATCTTTGTACGATATTTGGATCAAAAATTACGAGCTATGAAAGTGCAAGCGGAATGTTCAAAAAGTACAAAATCATGATATTTTGCAAGCTTGCACTGCGGAAGTGGTTGCCCTCAAGGTCAAACAAAAAAACACGTGTCGACTATTTTTAGGTAGACAATATTCAAAAAAAAAATTATTAAAATCGCAAGAGGTCAGGTCAATTTTCGTCATTTTTTGGTTGTCCTGAGGCGGAACGACCCAGACACGAATTTATCCCTGACTAAATCGAAATAGGAAAGACGAAATATTAAAAAATAATGTAAATTTAAAGGTAACATATTTTAGAACAACTACATACCGTTCGGAAATATAATTATGGTTCAAATAAGAGATAAAAAGAGTAAAGTGATGAATGTGGCGTGGAACTTCAATCAAGAATATTGTATGGGGCATACTGCAAGGGGCAAAAGCTTGAGCGGTTTCATTTTAATTGACATATATTACAAATACGTTTAATACCCATGGATCCATGACGAATAGGGAATATTATAAAGATGTGCTGATAATTCTGCCGCTCTCTCCTTGATTATCGGAAAGTGGCCAAATGTGTTTTCACTTTATCTCTTGGTTCTTTTCTTTGGAAGATCTGAAACATAACTTCTCAATTCTCCGTGGAATCATCCAGACTCGGGAAAGTTCCTTTTGAAAACGAACTTTGTAAAAGTTCACTACAGAAAAAGGAACGTTTTAAAAGTTAAGATATTTTTTCATGTATTGAAACGAAAGTTCTATTTCATTAAAGAAGTGCATACATATAATTAATAACACAGATATTAAAATTCACAATAGTACCTTCTGATAAAAAGACAATTACAAATTATGATGAACGGTTGTTTGTAAAAAAAACGTTTATTTAAACTATGAATAATCCCCTTCTCATTCTATAAAATTAGCAACATAGTAATGAAATGTGTGACAAATATTCTGTCCCGTGTCAAACTATTTCAACGCTCAAATTTCCCACAAAATAAGTGAACACTCCTACATATCCTACAACATGAACACTGCAATGGGTTATCTCTCGGTGGCCCAAGACTAGATCTCTTGCTAACGGAGCGATCTCGGAATGTAAAGAGAAAGACGGTCCTTGTGTAGAAGGGGGGGGGGGGGGGTCGAATAATTACACTTACACACGGGACAATTAAGCCAATACGCCCCCGTGTTATACAAGCTGCGTGCCTAGCCTGTCCTACAGTGTACCTACTTCACATCAGGCACGTGCATTCTTACACCAAGAGAATGTACGAAATTCTCAATTAGATCATTCACATTAAAATCTTACGGAAATGAATGAAATTAATCATTTAGATAGGCCCAGAGCTTAATAAATAAATCAATTTATAAATACATACATAAATTCACAAATAACTTAATCATTATATAATTAATAAATAAATAATAATGTAATAATTGTACACAATTATCCATTGTAAAAGTTTAAACTTTCGTAAAATTCGATCGTTGTCAAAGTGAAATGGGTTTACAGGGGGGCGGGGGGGGGGGGGGGGGCAGCTTACCCCTGCTCCCCCTCTCCTAAATAATGCTGATGCAATTCCCTCCCTTGATAATAACGAGCACAGGGTTAATTACCTGGAAAAATATTGTAAAAAAGCAAACAAAAAATTAATTACGTAGTACATCGTGCACCATTTTTTTTACAGGCTTGCTTTCCGTGGGGAGAGCTTGCGTAAATCATTTGAACAAATAAATATATTGAGTTATTGTTGGCAGTGAATAAAGTAACTAGAACTTAAAAGCACTATGGGAACTTTTATAAGCAGGCAACAATCTGGAAACCTTGAATGCCATCACGTAGAAGGCACATTCTAGTAGGTATTAATGTTGATTGACTATAAACATTAAAATCAGTTCACCAACATCGATATCGTTATCATTTTAACCAATCGTAAAATAGCGTTTTAATAAATCATCGTGTGGGTCTGGAATGTTATTTTTATGATCTTATAGTGTCAAATTTAAAGTTGTTCTGAGATACGGTATGACATATTGTACCTGACAACACGAAACTAGGACAGTGTTAAGCTGTACCTTTGGTCTTATTCTAGAAACGTACATGCAATTTCATTTCCGAGATATCTATACCATAGTATAAAGATCAGCCCGTTCACGTCTTCACGTAGTAGCGTCACTCCGAGATGAAACTGGTTTCAGCGCCGATGGTGGCGCCCCAAGTAGCCACCTTAGTGCAACTCATTTTCATGGGATGAAAAATTGCCGCCAGAAATTCAAATGGCTCAGTGAATTCGCAATATATTTGATAAATATTTATGATATTAAATCATTTTTGTAATTCAAAGAAAACTCATGATATAACTATTTAATATATTTTATTACATTCAATGATATTACACGCTATAAATGCAATTGTAATTGGCAAGTGTTACTGTAGCAGGTTTAGTCAGTTGGTCCTAGATTGGTCAGTCTATTACAAAAAATACATACATTATTTTATTATTCCCAATGCCTATGTGTCTTCCATGGCTTTATTAACACAAGTAGAAATGATTGAACAGTTAATTTCAGATTCCAAATAAAACACAGCTCTCTTTGCACAAAACACTTTGAGGTAGACTAATGTGCAAATGCACACCCAATAAGATTAGTGTTACCTTTGGATGCTATTACAACTCAATTTGAGGTGCCAAACCTATGAGGTATTATGCCTAGATATTATATCATACTACACTACCTATGTGTTACCTAGATATAGACATAATATACATCTGGATACTCACTGTCAACATTGTGATCAAAAAGTATTTCACTAGAATCAAATTGTTTTGAGGTAAAACTATGCTACTTAGAAATAGGTAGGTAGGTAAGTCACTTTCTTATTGAATAGTGCAAGCCGTGATTTAGATAAATGTTTATTCAGTTAGCCTACCTTACAGATCGTAGAATATACAGATACAAGCCAAACAAAGAGAAGACACTTTTCCTACCACAGACATCCAACACACGAAACAACAACACTTCACATCGAAATCTTCTTCTTGCAATTTGTCAGCTTGTATTGGCGAAAGTCAAACTTATTGTTCAATATACCTAGGTATGAAGAAGTGTAAAGTCTTCCAGTTTGACGTGTGGTGATCGTAGGTTTGACTGAACTGCATTCAAACAGTTTGACAGTTAGTTGGTCTTCTTTGTTGGTCTTAGATTCAACTTTGTAGGCTGAGCCTAGGCCGCCTCTGCCAAGACTGTCGTATCATTCTTCTTTCGTCACGAACTGTCAGTTGTCGGGAGAGATCAGAATCCGGACTGTTTCTCCAAATCTATGTTCAAAGATAAATTATAGGTATAATTAATTAACTTAAACGAAAAGTATGCATCTTACTCAGTTAATTTATGGGAGAGAAAATAAGTGAACTAACCTTCATCCAGTCTCTGCGCCGCGCCGTGATGTCTTCTATCTTTCGAATTTCACAGTATTTTGCAACAAAAACTGATTTACGTGAAGCTAACTTTACCATTTTATATTGTGTACTAAGTGTCACATGTCACAAGCAGCATTATTTAATAGTACATGGTGAAATTATGCAAAAAGACGTCAATCTTGGCTGTGTTTAACCTACGAGTTTAACATGCAAATGTCAACGTTGAAGTGCTGTTTACTACTGTGGTTACTAGGGGCGCCACCGTCGACATTTGAAACTAGCGCGCCAATGTTAAATTAGCTAAGTGACGCTACTATGTAGATGAATATACTATGTCTATACCTACCATGTATTACAGCAATGCATCAACAAAATATATCAGGAAAAATTATATTGTTTTTTTTAGTAGTGTTTAACATCGCATTCTTCTTCAGCTAGGTTTATAGATATAAGCCATATTATATAGGCTTATTGAATAGATAAGGATGGAAGGAAAGAAGCAGTCGGTCGTGGCCTTTTAGTAGGGTACCTTCCCAGCATTTGCCTGTCGACTGAGGGAATACCACGAAAAAACCCCAGTCAGGAAGGACGGCCGCTGGAATCGAACCCGGACCTCCGGAATACAAGTTCAGAGCGTTAACCACTCAGCCATACTGTTCCGTAACTAATTTAGTGTAGCTACCTATGGTCTGATTCTAGAAGCGTACATGCAATTTCATTTCCGAGATATACATGCCATGTTCTACAGCAATGCCTCAACAAAATATATATGGGAAAATAGTTAATTTTTAGTCCCAAAGCCAGCCAAATATGTTTTAAACTAGTATTTTCATAACAGAACTGCGTGTGAAAAGCTAATAACGTGATTAAAACTAACAACATCCACACACCGCATCCATCAACATGTATAAAACTCTAATCCAGTTGACCGATGTCCGCATTATGACATCATCATGACATCATCGCCAGCCAATCAGCGTGTCCGCATTATGTCGTCATCATGACGTCATCGCCAGCCAATCAGCGTCGAGCAGCGCTATGATTTATGTCCGCTGTTTTTAACACGGCTCGGCTGTCAATCATCGCTGATTAATGTGCAATTAGCGAGTAATTAATTAGATCTGACGCAATTAACACGTGATTTAAGAGTTCATGTGGACCCTGAACTGTTGACTTCGTGTTCGGGGAAGTCGTGGAGTTTTACTTGGAGAAGATAAATATTTGAGCGAAGTTTGGAGTTCGTGAACAGAATTTCTCGGCTGTTTATCATGAAAACAGAGGTTTGAGTTTCGAGAGTATCTTTGAGTTTGTTTCATTTTCAAGAACGAATTATTTTGATTGGGAAGTTTCAACTGACGTCACATCTGAGGATCAAGAAATCAGAACCTGTATGTTGCTGTTTTCGATTCTATTCTAATCTAAACGGAAACATAAATTGTGCATGATTGTGCCTTTTTTACGTGCAAATCATGGATCAAGGCAAGAGGGTATAATAATTCTTCAATTTCTTCGTGATCGAGATATGTTAGGTGTCAATAAAACTGTTTTGAAGGCAATAAGTGCTTGCCTGAAACATTAAGAAAAGTAGGTTGTCATGTAAACACTCGCCTAAGTTCTAGGGTAATTTAAGTTATCAAAAATTTATACATTTAAACTGATTTTAAATTATTATAAACTTTAATAAAGTAAGCACTTCATCTAAACTAAGGAAATATCCCGGCAACATTTCAATATTTTCAATAACTGTTTTATACTATAGTCCAATAAGTCTAATAAATCTAAAAAAAGTTAAATGTGTCTCCATGATTCGAAAAATCAAAGATTTGTTTTATACTGCTTTTGCACAGAGTCAAACTGGGTCAAATTTAAGGGTGTTTTTGCACCCCTGTGGCGAAAAAACGGAACAAATATCATTTTTTCGGCTATGGGAACACAGATTTACTTTTTTTTAATCTACAATCTGTGAAATTGCCTGTACATCCATCAAAACAAATAGTTACGTATGAGTACACTCGTAACATTGTTCATGTTCAGTTATCCAAGACGAATTATGAAGAACTCACTGCAATATTTTCAGTCTATAGAAGTTGATTTTGCAGTGATTTATTGATACAAAAAATTAATATAATCTCGTTTATAATACGCAGGTGAAAAATTTAAAAATGTTTTAAAATGTTCAACTGTTTTATTTTAAATATTACATTAGTATAATTAATATCTCAACATTTCTTTGGAAAGATGAAGAAAAAACGCATGTTTTGCCGACAACATTGTGTCTGGTTTGTGATGCATGTACCCTTTGATGAGAGTTAAGTTTGCTGTTCTTGGCTGCTCGTCGGATTTCCTTGAACTTCAGGTTTTGACTAAGAAGTAAAATCATCTTCCAAGATATTTTGTCAGTTCTTTTCTGAGTAGATTAGTTCCTACAGATGTGTCTTTACCTATCTTGATGCGGGAGAAGTCTTTGCAAAACTGACCCCTTCAAAGTGAAAATGTTCGCATTTTGTTCCATGCATGGCTTATCATTGGTAACGATGTCGATGTAGTGCTATTACCCGCCACGGGGGGCAGCACGTGTCTACTGTCAGTTAGTTCCAACATGGCGCTATCAACTCCCCGGCAATATCCCGGCGAGAGCCAATCATAACTCATTATCTGTCTCGCTATCCGCACGACACACGCCGTCCTGCATATAGACGAGTCACAGCCTGCTGCATACGTGCGTCTAATGCGCGATCGCCAAGGCGCTGGATAGAGGAGGCCGTGATTGGAGTCAGCGTTCATGCAGTGGATACAGCTCAGGAGGTTAGGGAAACCTATTCATGGTTTGCACGAGCTTCTTTTGTTTTAACTCAACAATGTAAAAAAGTATATTTTCGGCCATTTTGGGTATACAGCTGTCAAGTCGATTTAATTTAATTATTATCGGTTTGTTGAAGATAGTTTGTAAATGAGTGGTTTTATAGCCATAAGAACTTCTTCTGCAGCCTGCAGTTGCACAGGTAACCATAAATATGATCAAAACATACTGAAAAACAGATTGACAGCATTCTGACATGTTACCTCCAAGATGGCCGCTCAACAATGAGATGGTGTCACGTGCAAACTATGAATTGGCAGAGATATTGCCATATTTATAGGATATCTGGCCAATGAAGATTATGAATTACAATTTGGCATTCTGAACTCAGACCTTGAAACAACTTGGAACAGCAACGCCATCTACATTAGTTTTGCATGAACAAGCCCATTGCTAAGAGGGCTGAGTAGTGAGCGTGGCCTTGAAGAGTTTTTTAATCGATTTTTATCAATATCTTTTACCAATGTAATTGTTAGTATAATAAGGCTTTGTACGAGTATTCAGAACAGTTCAATGAAAATAATTTAATTGTTTGGAATAAGTTATTAGTTTTATTTTGTCCAACAGATGTTTAGTGCCATAATTTTACTAATTTTCGGGCACTAAACGTCTGTAGGACAAAGTAAATCTAATAAACCATTACAAGCTATGGAATTATTTTCATTAAACTGTTCTGAATACTCGTACAAAGCCTTATTTTGTTAACAATTACATTGGTAAATGATATTGATAAAAGTCGATTAAAAAACTCTTCAAGGTCAAACTAACTACTCAGCCGCTTTAAGGTTAACGTCTTGGCTGAGTGGAGCGAACGCCCCACTGGATAACTGCTAAGTTTTGAGCAAACCAAAACATTGTATAACTTTTTACGACTTTTCCGTTACAAACTGTAAAGCTGGGTCCACATAGACCGTTTTTGCGTTTTGCGTTTTCCGTTTTTTTTCTATTAACCAATCACAAGTCTGCCGTGAGCGGTTTCTGGACTGGTGATTGGCTGTAAGAAAAAAAACGGAAAACGCAAAACGCAAAAACGGTCTATGTGGATCCAGCTTTACATGATTATATTTCGAGCACAGGTGCTCTATATCCGGTATTATGACGTCACTTCCGTGTTGAAGTATTCAAGATCCTCCGCCAGGGAGCGCACTTGCGTGCATAAACTCGCCAAGAAGTTCGCCTCGTAAAATCATATCTTATGCATTATAAACACGGCTGCTTCTTGCACTCGGTGGTGGAAAACACTGTCGTTAATCAGCCGTGTGACGCGTTGGAGAGAGAGAGATAGGGGGGGGGGGGGGCAAAACATTCGATTCCTCGGCATCCAATCGGGCTAATTGCTGGGATAAAGAATGCGCTGTTGTGTTGGAGATACTTCACTAGCGCTGTGGCGGGTTGCGGCGAGACCGGCAACCAGTGCGTCGTTAATTGTCGGTGAAGTCGCGGGTTCAAGGTCATACGTGGTTGCGTTTTCAAACTGCTCTTTGGGGGAGGAATTTGGAAAGAATGTTGGTCAAAGGGAGGTTTCCAGGTTTTGTTTTTACTGCTGAATAATTATTTTTAAATCTCATAGGTATTGTGTTGTAACAGCACTGTTCCAACACAAAACATCAACATTTCTTCGAAAAGTTTAAAATCCCGTTCATCTTTTAATACTTTACACACATTTTGTGTTTGAAATATTGCTCAGAAAAATGTTTAGCTGCATAACAGGCTGAGTGGTAACGCCCTGAACTTGTATTCCGGAGGCCCGGGTTCGATTCCCGCGGCTATCCTTCCTGACTGAGTTTTTTTCGTGGTATTCCCTCAGTCGACAGGCAAATGCTGGGAAGGTTCCCTGCTAATTGGCCACGACCGCCTCCTTCCCGCATTCCATCCTTACCTACTCTTCATCATCATCTCCCAATCATCATCATAATCATTCATCCGTCGCCATTAGCCTCGCTGCAGAACAGTGCGACGTTAAGCCCCAGACAAAAAAAGTTTTGCCTAATTACTTTATTGCTTAACCAAAATAAAATAAATATTTAACTTTTCTAGGGAACACTTTAGATTTTCAGTATTGTCTGGTGTGTTACAAAATTGTGGACAGTATTTAGTGGAGCAAAACCAACAACTGTTTCTTGTACATCCATTAAGGTAAATGATTTAATTAAATGGGGGCATTGTTGATTGTATTACATATTTCTGTATATGCATGTATTTATATTTTTTTCTCAGGAGAATGTGTATTTTGAGCTTGATTATGTTTCACTGTGCAAAAAAATACATTCCTTGTTTAATATTGTCAGAAAATGTACCTATAATAAATTTAACACGGGGAAGTAAGGGCCATCAATGTCCTCTTAAAAATCAACATGTCAATATACCAACTGCTCTGCCCCTGAGTGTAGGCAACCCGGCGTACAGCAGCCCACACTCACATCAACGGCAAATTACTCTCAACATCCATAAATCTACTAGCAGTAAGAGAAACTCGCACAATTATAGCAATTTCGTTAACTTTTAACGACCAGTTAAACCGTGCAATAAGATTATCTGAGAATTAGCAAAATAGCGGTGTCCGTTAGGCACAGCACTCTCTCTCCCTCTCTAATTAACCTAATAGCAACTAGAGAGAGATATATACATGTAGCGTTGAATGGAAAGAGAGAGAACGCAAGATAAATGATGTTTTGTTGAGAAAATACTGCATATTTTTTGTGTTCTTTTTTGTAACAAAGAACGAGCTGGAGAATGTATGCATCTTCTAGTTTCTAATTAAGCGAATTAAAGTGCTGGAGCAAAGCTGGGTGGAAGATCAAAGAGCGATGTTGAAAGAAGTCGGGGCACTGGATGGAACAGCCCATGGGTACGACTTTTCTCTTGTGGTTTTGGCAAGGTTGACCTCTCTTATAATACATGTTTCAGTTAAAGTAATTATAACGTAAGTGTATTTGACACGAGTAAAAATATGGTGTGCGGTATGTTTGAAGTTTAAAACTGTTTAAACATGAAAAACATGTTAGTTTCCTCTGCTCAAATAATAATGTCCTTTGAAAATAACTGGATTTCGTAAGGCAAAGCGAGAAAGACGCGTAAACGTAATTTTTATGTTTTCCATGGCAACAGTAAAGTTTTTGTTTTTCTCAAATGCGGAGAGAGTCTTCTTTTTTCATGTTTCCGTGGCAACAATGAGCTGCATTGTTGTCTGATTGTTGAGGCAACAATGCAAAGTGAATTCATTTTTATTGAAGAGACAAACATTCACCAGTTTCATGCACTCGTGAATTCGTATTGTGTATTTTTCATGTAAATCAACAGAAGTGCAGCAAGTTTCACGAGCAATGATGCAAACTCAACTCAACGAACTGTTCTACATGTTTGATGTAACTGTTTTGAATTTCACGTTGCCCTAAGCAATATGCAGGACAAGTAAGAAACTCCCAAATCTAATCGTTGCAGGCAGTCTATTTCACTTCACAGCATGTACTTTTCACATTTTCTCTGCTTCCTTATAATAAAACGTTGATTATAAAGAAAATACAAGGACAAGACAATCAACCAAAAGTGAATGTTTAGTTTAAATTGACTCTTCAGTGTTCCATAAAAAAATAGTTACAAATAATATCAAGGATATTATGGATTTCCTAAAATCTGAAGAATTGTACCAACCAGCTGGCAGCTATGCACCTCATAGAGCTAGCGTAGCGAGCGTCACCACGGTACTCTTATAGCACTTTCTCTGTGTGTTTTTTGCCTGCGCTGCCCAGGACAAACCGTTCAACAACCAATCTGAAATTATTGCATACATACTAATACAATCTCAGTGGTCTGGGATCGTTTTTGAACAGGATCCAGTGATTGGTTGATCAATGCAAATGGCATGTAGCTCACTCCGTTTGACTGATCAAACCGAAATTTGTCACAGTTTCTGAGGTCGAATAATACATTTCATGGATATCCGTTGATTGGTTAAAATTAAAATGATAGAATCAATTTATTTTTTAAATTTAAACTGGAACCTTTTGACCGATCAACATAAAACTTTGCATGGTCATTGGGACCAACATTTAAGGCATTTTTTTGCCAATTTTCAGACTAATCTGTCGTTTTTTTTCAAAAGTTTTTGACATTTTAAGAACATTTCATTATATAGGTAGTCTATTTGAGAAATTTATGAAATTTCAATTATTTTATCAATGCTATCTTGATGCTTCCGTTCCAAGGCCTAGAGTAAAGACTTACAAACGCATATCAAATCGCATACGATGCGAGCGTCAACCAGAGCCTCCTATGATCCTGTATCTGCGTGTTAGTATGTGAAACAGCCGCCAGACTGCGGGCTGGAATCCACGGCTATTACACGGATTAATCACCCCCCCCCCCCCCCCCCCACGTGTTGACTTGCCGCTGACAAGATGGCGGCCGCAACACTTGTCAATCTAGTCACGTGACTTCTTCGCGGCACGCAGCGGAGCTTTAGCGAACACACCACAAGATAACTCCGTGAGTGCAGTTTAAACAAATCAAGATTTATATACATGTCAGTTAGCGGAGCGAGCGTCCCAATCGGACTTATGGCGGTCTTTCATTCCTTTGTTTGTTCTTTCCGTAATACAGGTCAGGCGAAGTAATGGATCAGGCCAGGCGCGTTGTGACGCCCAGAATGGGGGTCTGGGGGCCAAGACCCCCAGCTTTAGCCGCGCAGGGAGTTTTTTGGGATTAAAACCAGTTAAAAGTGATTCTAGGCCTTTAAAATGCACAAACTGACCCAAAAGAACATTCCAATTGTTGCCCCGCAGAGTATTTTTTCGAATATGAACATTTTAAATCGATTCTGGGATGCTAAACTACCTACTCAAAATACAACGAATAACTCGCTATTTTTGCCCCTAGGCGTTTTTTTAGAATTTAAACAATTTTTTTTGTGATTCTTGGACACATAACTTAATTATGGTGAATGGGGGGGGGGGGGGGTCAGCCTGCTCGTCAGCATCCCCCCCCCCTTCCTACGCGCCTGGACCAGGCAGATTTTTACACAAAATAATATATTTAACTCTCTTGTTTGATTACCCATTGATTTCTAGCAAGATTGGTTTTGGTTTCGCTGGAAAATAGATATGAAGTTTAGATGGTAATGTGGCAAGCAAAATATCATAAAAACGAAATCTGATACTAAAAATATTGATGTCCTAATGATTGGTTCTGCTAAAGGTACTACAGCGACTTTCAAAATTGCAATGAAAAGCAGAATAATGGGTAGGTAGGTAGTTATTAAATATTGATACGTGGTTGGTTTATGCTGACAGTTGACTTGTTTTCTGTAAATGGAATTACAGTGCGAGGTGTTGCACGTATCGGTCCTCGCTTATCAACGCGTTACACAGAGCGTTTTCGCTGTTACAGTTTTATAACATGTTAAACACTCGTGTGACCTCTACCACAGGCATTTCTTTCAGAATATCCATCAGTAAAGCATGGGTATAAAATACATGAGATTTTCGGTGAAACCAAGATACATTGCTAGAAATCAGTATGGAATTTAACATTAGGGAAATGAGTAATTTGTGAAAACATAAACCTGATATTTTGCTTTGTTTGACCTGTAAAGCGAATATCAAACAAACAAACACGCAGAGAGTTATGGAACAGGTATGACTGAGTGGTAACGCTCTGAACTTGTATTCCGGAGGCCAGGGTTGGATTCCCGCGGCCGTCCTTCCTGACTGGGGTTTTTTCGTGGTTTTCCCTCAGTCGACAGGCAAATGCTGGGAAGGTACCCTACTAATAGGCCACGACCGCCTCCTTCCCACCTTCCCACCTTCCATCCACTCTTCACCATCATCTCCCAATCATCATCATAATCATTCATTCGTCGCCATTAGCCTCGCTACAGAACAGTGCGACGTTAAGTTCCAGACGACAAAATAAACACAGAGAGTTGAACCATAATTTTGACAGCAAACCCAGAGCTTATATCTCAGTCAATTTCACAGTACGAATCATAATTCCGAAATATAACTCTGTCTGATGCTAGTTTATTCTGTGTTTTTATGTTTATTCAAATATCTAAGCTGGGTTTATTTGCTTGGTGCAGTAAAAGTTTTGCTTGGACTTCGATGTTGTTTGGAATTGCCGGCGACGAAGCCCGGTTCAGTTCCATCTTCATTCTGCAGCAATGCGACGCAAGTTATTGAATTATGTCTGCACTTTCTTTGCCAGGTCACTGCTCGATATTCTCAACTCAAATCACTAGATTATTACAGGTTTTAAGAGTCTACAATAGTGTCACAATATAGGTACTAGGAAAACGCTCAGTGTAACGCGTTGATGAGCGAGCCCTGGTACGTGCAAATTCTCGAACCGGAAATGCGTACACAACGCACAGAAAACATATACATCCATATTGAATTGAAATATGATCACTCAATCAACAACTTAATTCATCGAAACTTGAAAATAGCATCTTACAGCAAATCAGGTACAATTCAATTGGCACTGGAAAACATTCATTTCGATACTTACATTACTGACAGATATTAAAAATGTCAATAAGTTCATACGTTCTTAACTGATTGGGATGAAATTTTGTAAAATAAAACACAATGTTGGTCTTAATGATCATGCAAAATATGAGTTTGATCAGAATTATCCAAGACCTTTTTCATTTTTCAGCCTATCAGAAAATATTTATTTAAATTTTAACCAATAAATGGATTTCAGAAAATTAGGGTCTGCAAACAGAAAAGGTTGACTCCACATGTGTGCAAAATTTCAGCTCGATCGAAGAAAAACTCTGACCTGTATACCCTCAGGTAACAGAAAAGACACACAAAAAAAAAAAAAAGAGGTCCGTGCCAAAAGAGCCAAAAGGAGACGCTCGCTTCGCTCGCTCAATCAATTGTCAGGAATGATTAAATGTCATCTGTGCATCTAGGGTTTTTAGATTCACGGACCCAATGTGAACTAAATCCATCAATGAAAGAAAACGCTCTGTGTACCGCGTTGATGAGCGAGCCTTCGTATTGTATGCGATTTGATATGCGTTTGCAAGTTTCAGCTGCTTTATAGGCCTTGGAACCGAAGCATCGGAGTAGCAGTAAAAAAAATGTGTTCTTGGCATAGGTACACTCGACAATTCATGTTCCATGTGCTGGTCATGTTCCATACCAATCAAAGCTTGTTATTATCGTTGAAATGTGGGGTCATTACTAGAGTGAGACAATGAGATCGCTTAGACTGACTTCGGATGGTGCAATCTAACATTTAACAGTCATTTAAATTTGATCAACGATCAATTTATGTTTGGCCGAGTGTACCTAAATTACAAATTTGAAAACTTTTCAAGATTAGGTATGTCAACACCCTGAAATGTGACAGTAACTTTTGAAAATAATAACCCAGACTTGTACCACATGCATCCAAGGAGATTTTCATGCGAAAACAAAATGTATTATTAATTTTTTTTCTAATTATTAAGCGAGCGTCACCATCCGTACTGTTTTGGCTTTTGTTTGTTTGTTTGTTTTTGTGTTTTGCCTGCAGTGCCTAGTGTGAACACACACTTATTTCATATGAGATGGTTTCAGGAATCGTTTTTAAACAGAATCCTGTGAATTTTGAAATGTAAACTCGAACCGTTCGACCTAAATTAAAACTTTGCGTAAGTATTTTTGCCAAATTTCCAATCCAGTCTGCATTGAGCCCCACTCCCCACGCATCTGACTTCGCAAGCAATGGTTCGCTATCGCCTTGTTCCCCGAGGCTCCAGCGCTACGGATATACTGCTGGGAACCGACTGCATCCCCTCCTCCCGCAAGAATGTATTCTTCCCGATGATCCCACGGGACCGCGCGCCATTGTAACGCAGCGGCTTTGATCTGCGGATCAAATGGAATATCTCGCACAATCGCAGTAAATATGCAGCCGTCTTTGTGTTGTGACTTTGAAACGCGGAGTCGGCTGATGAAGCTCGAGTGTATCGAGTAGGGAGTTCCACGTGCAGCAGACAATCAGGCGGCGGAGAAAGTGCGAAGCTCTCGGAGTGGGGATAGAGAAGTGCATGCTTTTTGGGAAATCAACTTTTCAAACTATCTCCCGTTTGGATGGCATAAGAAGGCAGAGAAGTGAGCGTGGCCATGAAGAGATTTTTAATCGATTTTTATCGATAACTTTTACCAATGTAATTGTAAATATAATAAGGCTTGTACGAATCTTCAGAACTGTTTAATGAAAATAATTTCATAGTTTGGAATGAGTAATCAGTTTTATTTCGTCCTACAAACGTTTATTGCCACATTTTTACTAATTTTCAGTCACTAAACGTCTGTAGGACAAAATAGAGCTGATAGCCCATTCCAAACAATAAAGTCATTTTCATTGAAATGTTATGAAGACCGGTACGAAGCTTTATTTTATTTAAAAGTGACCTCCCTCGACGCTAGCGCCAAATTGTGACCAACATGTCGTTCTATCTTGCACATTGCGTCATCAGATGGAGAACAATGGAGGTTGTAAGGAGGAAGGGAAATGTGTCAAAACTATAAATAATAAATCATTTTTAACTGGGAAATGTGTATGGATAAATATTGCGTATTATTATTAACTTGTATTAAATATCTTTCTTGCATAAGTAATCACTCTAAATATGAGATTTGGATTGCCGCTGTCAGATTTGTGTATTCCCTATACCTTTATATAGGTTACTATGGCAACCTTTTCTTATGCATATTGTATCACCGCCCTACAAGATGCTGTGTACTGACAGTTCATCTAGTATGGCACTAATCGACCCAGGCCTGACAACCAAGTGCCAGCTGGAGGCAGTAATGTCGGATGAAATTATTGGATTTCTCCCGGTAATAAAAAGCCAGGCGACATAATGGACTTTTAAGCCATTACTTCATAAATTACAACTTCAATCCGTCATCTGTCACCATTTTGTGACGCGTCTCATTTAGTTGACTCCATTCCAGAATTCTCGATCGCGATCCATATATGTCCATCTGTAGTTCTTGGTGTTTAAGTTAATATCGCGTTAGAGTTAACTAGGAAAACGCTCTGTGTAACGCGTTGATGAGCGAGCCTTCGTACTTCACGCGAATTCATAATATGCAAGTTTCTGCTCTAAAGGCCTTGGAACTGAAGCGTCGAAGTAGCAGTGATAAAATATTTTAAATATCCTTCAAGAAATTTAACAGTTAACACACTATGTCCGTAAAAAGTCAATAACTCTTGGATTTAACAAATTATACATCTGAAAAATGTCAAAAATACAGAGAATGTTGGTCCCAGTGACCATGTAAAGGTTTAGTTGATCGGTCAAACCGTTCTATCTAAATCAAAACAATCACATGACTTGTCTCAAAAACTATACCTGTGACATTAAATTAGATTTAAAAAATAATCAGATCGATCTGTTGAACGCTTTGACCTGGGCATTGCATACAAAAAATACAAAAAAGTTCAATATTCAACATGAATGAAAAAAAACCTGCCTGACATTTAATTCTGCGCTCTGCCTCCCACGCAATTCAACTCCTTGCTTTTTAATAAACCACTGCCTACTCGATGTACCCGGGTCGAGATCGAGTGGGCGGTGGGTTTTGTGACGTCACGCAATAATACCGTGCAATTAATTAACTGATGACGGAGCAAAGCTATGTGGGAGGAAACTTTATTATCAGGTGAAATGGAGACAAAATAAGTGATTGGAATATTGAAAGCGAACTGTTCCTCAAAGTGATATTATTATAATTTTGTCTTCCCACTACAATTATAAAAAATCACTGAGGAACAACGCGTTCACCGTTTATTTTAATAGTGTAATAATTAATTGGTTGATTGAAAATAGTAATTGAAAAATAATGCTTTTGACGTTTTTAGCGAGTGTTAGCGTTATTATGACGTAGTATTCAGAACATTTTCTTTTTTTTAAGTATTTGCCGATGAAAATCGATCTAAAAGTGTAAACACGCACTAAATAATGATAAATTTTATGAAGTTTAGAGTAAAATGTATTATCCTCAAAATGATTGTAAAATGAACATTAACTATTATGGAAACATACAAAATATTGTTGGTCATTGGACCAATCTATTGTTAGATTGTACTAATTTGGCAGGCAATTCTATCAAATATTTCAAGAGTTCTTGAAATTTTTCGCTTTTATTGATATTTGTAAAATTTGTTACATGATAAAACATAATTGACTGCACCGTGATCACTTTCAAATGATTAGACTTGTCTAGAAATTCCTTTGCCAAGATATATATTAATTCGCATGCAATACGAAGCTCATTTATCAACGCGTTACACAGAGCGTTTTCCTAGTCAAGGAAGTGAAAACGCCCATAATTCAAAGTCTTTCTTTCAGTTTGATTGAGGTCAAACTGAACAAAACGCATCGCTTTGCTGTGAAGAAATATTAAAAATATGATGAAATGAAATCCACTGCCCGTCGGATTTGATTAAAAAAACAAAACACACACGAGCCTTTGTGAACATCTCTTTCCACTCTCCGAGTTCTTTGCTTTTTTTCCAAGAGACGTTAATTGAAAAATAACTCCGCAGAGAAAATACTAATCTCTTTGACTAATTGTAAAAGATTCTCCTAGCTGAACCGAGCGTTGCTTAGTTTTGTAATTAAGAAATAAGAATCAACTTTATTCACTGCTGCAGATTCTGTCAGACGGCCATGGAATGAGGATAGAGTGTTATTTGAAATAACTGGCTTTGCCCCCGGGAAAAAGTTTAATAAATCCGGGGATATGGTTTTCGAAGTAATTGTTTTAGTACGATTTCTGTGAGATAATTGCTGGTTGGTGTTCACTCTTGACACCTGATACAGAAAGGTACAATGCCTTAAGGTGATACTAGCGCTCAGCCATTTTAGAAAATTGAGAGAGAAACATTGTTTCATAAATGGGTGTTACATTGACAGAATGTTCACATGATCAGTTTGACTGTATATTTGTAGCGCTTTTTCATTTTTGATTCGTGTTTTGTTAATTAGGCGCCGGTTATTCAACAAAACCGCGTAAATCTACGAAATTTCCGATACGATTGGAGACCAAACCCGTTAACCAATTGATCTCAAAATTTAATCATGGAAAGACAAACTTAGGGTTATCACTTAGCAAATTTTTAAAATTAATTTTTCCAGCAAATTCGGTCTATACGTTTTATCGGAAACAATTGATTTGTAGTTTGTACTTCGCTTGGCAATGGGGATGAACGAAACTCTGTGTGCAAATTGAAACTGGAATCTTTTGACCGATCATCACCAAATTTTGCATGGTCATTGGGACCAGCATTATAAGTGTTTTTTTTTGCAAATCTGTAAAAATGTCAAAATGCACCATTCACTTTTTATATCACTGCCACTTAGATAGATTAGCATAGAGATTAGATTATCTTCAACGGAGGCTCGCTTATCAACGCGTTACACCGAGCGTTTTCCTAGTAAATAAAGTAATTCAATGCAAGTAAAATATTTTACCGGAGTCTATTTCACGTGTGTAATCAATTAAGGGGGGATGCCCAAGTAGAGGTCTCCGATAGATATCTGAATTAATATTCTTATTTAATAGATAATTTCCTTGTGCACCATATAAACGCAAGAAAAAGTAGGGTAGCCGAATTTCCAAGATATATCACTTTATAAATTTGAGTTAGCCCTATCTTTAACATGGTAAGTCGAAAAAACACGGTAATTTTCCTAGTAAATATTAAATTTAAACTATTTTACACCGATAGATTTTTGCCAAGAACTAATATTATGTGTATTAGACATAGAGGTATTTATTAAGATTTTTATATATACAACTAGCCGTACGTTTTTAAAAGTTAGGCGCCAAATTCTAAATAATTTTCCTATACCTCCTGTGTTATAATTTCTTAATCTTCCGAAGACATCATATTGAAAATTCAATATATTTCGAGAGTTGCAAGTTACAAGACATTTGATGAAACTTTTACATAAAAATATAGTTGAAATGTTGAAAAAATTAATAAAAGTCGAACATTTCAACAAAAAATATTTTCGGAAAATCTACTTGGGCATCCCTCCTTAATATATCAACCACGGCCTCCTTTATAAGTTCCGTTTCACTACACGTTTCCCGGCCTGTCCACCAACTGAAAATCAGAGGTTCCACGTTTTGGCACAGGCCAAAGGCGCTAGTTGACACCCTACGCCTTCCTTATGAAAATAGTACATGACCAACTGAAGACAACATAGTGTGCAGTGGTTGCTTTTGTCTTTGAAAGAGCTGTCAGTTAAGAAAATGCAATTAGTAAGCCAATATTGTTCATGAATTCAACATTAAATATGATTTTAATGCTTTATAAGTAATATTTTAAGCAATTATTAATATATTAGTTCTTGAAATATAACCTCAGCACCAGTTTCGTCAACATATTGAATGTGACATATACGAAATTTATTGTGAGGTTAAAAAATGTACGTAAAATCACCTGACCTAACACATTCAATATGTAGACGAAACTGGTGCTGAGGTTATATTTCAAGAACTAATATATTAATAATTGCTTAAAATATTACTTATAAAGCATTAAAATCATATTAAATGTTGAATTCATGAATAATATTGGCTTACTAATTGCATTTTCTTAACTGACAGCTCTTTCAAAGACAAAAGCAACCACTGCACACTATGTTGTCTTCAGTTGGTCATGTAGGATTTTCATAAGGAAGGCGTAGGGTGTCAACTAGCGCCCTTGGCCTGTGCCAAAACGTGGAACCTCTGATTTTCAGTTGGTGGACAGGCCGGGAAACGTGTAGTGAAACGGAACTTATAAAGGAGGCCGTGATATCAACACTAAAGGTTCACACTTCTCTTCTGAATCGTGCCAACAGATGTCTCGACAATGAGTGACTATGAACAGCTCTTCATCTCAACCAATCTGCAATTGGATTCCACTTCTTGTCGCGCAGATCTCTTGAACAAAGCAGTACTCTGTCATTATTTCACTCGGAATCTCTCGAGGCCGCGTCGTCTGGATCCGTCGCTATTAATTAAACTCTCTCAATGAGTTAATTGCATCCGGTTAATTACCTGGTGACAGTAGGAGACGTTGCCTAGCAGCCGACCGCGTGCAGAAGATCGGTGCAAATGGGTCACTCGGCAGGGTCTTTGATGATCTAGAGACCGTATGGGAACTAATTGCACACGAAATTATTTTTTACGTATTTTATTCGAGATTTTTAAAGTGGTGAAAGCGCGAGCGATTTGCCGCTTTTTGCGTTTTTTTTAAATAACCATGTCCCAATATTTTTCCCTCAAGATATTTTAATTTTGTAGTTGGTGCATCTGGTAGTTTGCCGTTTGGTTGCTGCTAACATTCACTTTTCGCATTCATTTGTACTTTCTCTGTAACATTACCATGTCCTTGATTACACAGCTAAATATATACGTAAAAAATAAATAGAGAAAAAATAATAAGTACATTGTATATATCTATGGATGGATACAATATTGGAGCAAAATGTTAACCTGACTCTCATAAAATAATCAAAAAACTAACTTTTAACATTACCATGCCCTAACATAACCACATCCATGCTCTATTTAAAATGCCCCAAAATTCCCTAAATTCCCCAAACCATCTCTGTTGAGCTTAAATTTGGATTTCCTGACATCACCAAAGGGTAATTTATATTTTTAGAATGGAATTTATTAAATAGTTGTTTGTCACATTGTACGCAATTTTAATGATTTAAATTGTAATGAGTATATTTTAATAACAAGCAAGTCAAGCGTTACTCGAGGCATCAATTGCATTGAACTCCGGGTTGAACTTTATAAGCACATGTTTAAAAAAAGCATAAAACAATTAAAACATACTATTCATGTAAAATAATGATAGTTCGGAAATAGAAATGCATGGAAGTTGATATTACAAACGAAAAACGGCAAAAAATACACAGAGAAATAAAAACTATTGCATTTTACATTTTAACATACATTATTCCACTGGAGTGAAAATGAAAACTAACTTGTTGCAATTAAAATGCCGAGAATTGTTCCAGTTTGATAAATATCATTCATTATAGCTGATAGTTGTGAGTCAAATGTGTTTGCTGTAACTTTTTCCGTGTTACAATTAAATGCAATTTAACAATGAATATTAACATTTAGTTTTACCGACCAGACAGAATGGATATAGGGTGAAACCTGGGTGGTTGGGGGGGGGGGGATATGGATTAATTGAGGAAGCGTCATCACGGTACTCTTACGGCACTTTCATTCGTTTTTTGCGTGTTTAGATAGCACTGCCCAGGTCAAACCGTTCAAACAATCGATCTTACCTACTGTATAATCTAAGCGGTATCATTTGATTTTTAAAATTTAAAATATAACCGTTTGACCGATGAACTTTCTATCGGGACCAAAGTTTTTGATGTTTTTGTAAATTATCAGACAAAGCTGTCATTATCTTCAAAATTATTGACATTTTACAAACATTTTATGCGTGTTTGGAAATATTTTTTCAAATTTCTTGAAGGAAATGAAAGATATTCTGTCACTGCTTCTTTGAAGCTTTTCGTTTCACCTTCCAAGGTCTGTAGAGCAGAAACTTAAAAACGCATATCAATTCGCATGCAAAACGAATGCTCGCTCATCAACGCGTTACACAGAGCGTTTTCCTCGTGTTTCTAAACGGAATGTCTATGCGAAGAAGACTTTTATAACGGATAATTATCAGCATTTTCCATTGTACTTGGTAATTAAAATATTACATCCCAACACCGAAACCGGATCGTGTGTCGTTATTTTCTCCAACATCAATGATCCCAGGTCGAATAACAAAGTGCGGCGATGCATCACACGGGGGGATGATTACTCGGCGTCGGCGTCGGGTTTCTCCGCCATTACTCGGCCACGTGACACCCGCGGCGTCGCGACGGCGAGCAACAGGCGTCGTGTTACGCACTTGGCTCATTACGCGTGATAAACATGCGTGTGGTTTACATGTCATGTGTAGGGGCGGCTGAAATGAGACGCTTTAGCAGAGAGTTTCAACTGCGCTATTGTCTGCTGACGTCACAGCTCTGTGGTTAAGGGGCTGCGTAAGCGAACGGGAAAAGCACGATTCGTCAGAGCGATTTTTCGAAATGTCTTTTGCTTTATCTCTAGACTAACTTGTCTCGTGTATGGTTCTTGAGTAATATCATTGGTTGGTTGAAAATTTAAAATTGAACAGTTTTACCTATACTTCAAATTTCGTATGGTCATTGGGACCAACATTTGAGGTGATTTTGTCAACTTTCAGACTAATCTGTCATTAACTTCAAAAGAAATTTACATTTTACCGACATTTTACGCTTGTTTGGAAATATTTGTAAAATTTCTTTAATGAAATTTCACATATTTTATCACTGGTGCTGACGCATTTTGTTTCGGGCTCTTTCCAAGGTCTGTAGAGTAGAAACTTGCAAACGCATATGAAGGGTACGGGTCCATTTTTTGAAAAAATGAGTTTAAGGTATAATGCAGTGATTTTTATGAGATTTGAGAATATACCCACGGTTTTTAGAACATATTGGCACAATGTCTTTAAAAAGGCAATTGAAATATCGATTTGTGTGGAAGATGGATACAAGTTTCAACATTAAACTTCGTTTATCTCAGTTTCATCCGAATGTGACTTATAGCGTTATTTCCCTGTACCCTTCACATGTGTTTGCAAGATGATCATTTCGCATGTAAATGCTCGCTCATCAACGCGTTACACAGAGCGTTCTTCTAGCAGCCATGTAGTTCATCCTTACCACATACTTCACCCGCAAACACTTTTACAAGTATCTCGATAAAGGGTTTTAATATGTACTTGCTGTGATACACGCCGCAACCTCTTCCGGCAATTTCGTGTGACATTTCATAAAATTGAATATTATACTTAGGAACGGTCATAAAAATATACCGACTGCATTAACCCGGTTGTTGAAATCGTCGCAGTAAAAAGCGCAGTAAAAGCGCATCGCTGCACCGCATAGGATATAAAGTGCATTATGTTATTATTTATTAGGTGTCGGCGAAGCGAGCGTCTTCTCTCCACTTATCTTTGATAACTCATTCAGTTTGTTCTTTCAGACCGATTCTCTGATCAAGTTGGAATGTATTAAGACGGCTGCAAACGCGAGCGATTTTGCTGCTTTTTGTAGACACTTTTTGCGATACGATTGGAGACGAAATGGGTAGACCAAATTACTTGGAATTTTAATCGTGATTAGATAAAAGACAAACTTAGGGTTATCCCTTGGTACATTTTTTATTTTTTGTTTGGTTAATTAGTAATAATTAGTGGATTTTTGGTGAAAAATTAGATATTTTTTTGTCTCCCTGGGTGCCGTATAAAATTAAATTTCAAAAATGTGCCGAGTGATAACCCTTAGTTTGTCTTTCATCTAATCATGATTAAAATTTGAGATCAATTGGTTAACGGGTTTGGTCTCCAATCGTATCGCAAATTTCGTAGTTTTTCGCGGTTTTATTGAATAACCGGCGCCTAATTAACGATGCAATGAGTAAAAATTAGAAAGTGCTACTAATAAACAATCAGACTGATCATGTTAACATCCTGTAAAAGTAACACTCACTTACGAAACCATTTTTCTCTCTCAATTTTCTAAAACGGCCGAGCGCTAGTATCACCATAATACATAAATTAGTTGATTAACATTGAACATAATTTCTTAATCTCACACCATTGAAGAGATTTATTTAAATATTTTAGTCGGGCTTAACGTCGCACTGTTCTGCAGTTAGATGACGATGACTTCTTAGAACATATCGGTTTCAGTAAGTAACCTAAACTATAGCAACTTCTTTCGATGCGATATCTGATATGGTCTTTATATTTGTGTAGTTAACGTCTTTTTTTTGGCATATTTTTAATTCCTTTTCTATGTACATTTTGTACTTCGTCAATTATCTCAGTCTTTTTCACCCTTCATTTTATAAAATAAAATACAAAGTAATGTTATAAATGAACAATATGACAACGAACTACGTAGATTCACTTTGGCTGACTTCCAAGGCCTATAGATTGTCAACAATTACACTGTATGTCTCTCTAGACTTCCAGACAAGACATAGACAAAGCCCGGTTCATCAATGCTGTTTGCAAATGTTTTCCTAGAACATACGTCACAGTTACGTGATTAGACGGACATTAATGAGGCGAGGACAGAGCTAATGAACATCTGATTCAATCCGTGACACCAGTGACGTCATAGTTGCTCTGTTGGTCGTCAGTGACGTCATCACTATGTTGCGCCGGAGTGACTCGCATTCTACTTGACATTGCCAGCACACTCTCACACAACATACCGGTTATTGAGCGAGCGAAGCGAGCGTCTTCTTTTGACTCTTTTGACACGGACCTCGTTTTTTTTTTTTTTTGGCTGCTACCTGGAGCAATGGAAGTTGCACCGTTTCACCGATCGATCTGAAATTTTGCACACATGTAGAGACAACCTTTTCTGTTTGCTGACTCTATTTTTTTTTGAAATCCATTATTTGGTTAAAATTTAAATAAATATCTCCTGATAGGTTGAAAAATGAAAATGTCTTCGATAATTCTAATCAAACTCATATTTTGCATGGTCATTAAGACCAACAATGTCTCTTATTTTACAAATTTTCAGCCCTGTCAGTCAACCCTTTAACGCGTATGCACGTATCTCGTACGTGCTGGCATTCTACATACATACACATATACACATATACATATATCACTACTTTTCAGTACTGAATTTTTAGATTTTTAGATTTATTCGATTTACATTATTATTTTAGATGACGAGACAGAATCTAAAGTCATATAAATCATATTGACAGAAGCAGTAAAATCTCACTAACAGCAATCATTCTCACTGCGTGACCGGGGTCAATGACATGTTTGTTTACCGACGCATCCCCGAGCATTTCACCTCCACTCATCATCCAAAACGTAACGGGTGTAAAATCAACAGCTCCAACCTAAACCCTTCGAGAACCAAAGCACATCCATCGTATCGGCAGATATTCCCGTCCACATACGTCTGCATTGCATGCTCTGTCTCCAGGGAGGCTGGAAGACATGCTGGAGGCTCCAGGGCGGGCATCGATAATGCAGGCCATGCATATTCCAGCAGGCCAGCCAGAGAGATCGTTCGAGACACGTTTCATACGGATTCACGGCCGCATGACGTCAGACCAAACATATAACACACTGACGCGGCAGATTGAATGCTATTTCGTTCGGAAGGACGTCACTTTGACGTCATACTCGATTATACGAGCACTCGAACATTCTCGAATAGGGTTCCAGGGGACTTATTTTCGAGATCGTTCGAGACACATTTCATACGGTTTCACGGCCGCCTGACGTCAGACCTTCTAGGGTCTTGTCACCGTGAGAAGAACATTCTCATTGAATGTGATCGCACCCCATTTCGCCATTGGTTTCCGTCAAGTTATTTTGGTTTCGCAAAATAGTGTTTTATATAGTTCATATACTCTGCTTTACTGATGGAATATCTCAATGTACCGCCATCCAGGTGCAAATTCATGCGTAGATTATTTGGCCACTCGTCGATTTAATCGTAATCTGATGATAGAAACTCCAGTTGGCCGATAGTTCTCAATTTCCCCTCTCAAATCAAGATAATCCACTACAAGTTATCACCCAACTTTGTTCCACCGCCACTGGTTTCCCCTGTAAGACGGCGACCCGGCACACACGGATGCCAGGGTGGTTGCCTATGTCCAGGGGGCCGGGATGAAAAGGCTGACCACGCATATCGCGACAATTAGTGTCGAGCTAAGCCGCTTAGCGCGCCACTGTACAGAAGTGCTCGCGAGACGATTCCACGTCATGTTGGAGTGCGGATTCGCTCATTGAGGTTTCACTTGTACTGATGTTCGATAATCATTTCATTCGGGAGTGTTTTATGTGTGGATAGTTGATGAGATTAGTGGGTGAATTGACACCTTTCGCATAACGCAATGTATCGAACTTTTGCGTTGTGACGTCAAATCTCGATAAATAGCAGAGATTATTTCAGAAATTTTCAGAAGAGGGAGCAAACACATATTTTAGGGAGGGGGGGTGCACAACAAATTATGCAAACGGTAATAGGTATAGGTATGATCACATTGGATAGGACTTACTAAAAATAAAAAAATTACAAACATTTCCTCTCTCACAAAATGCACATACCTAAGAACGATGAGGTGACTGTGTGTCTCAACCTTATGCTAATTAGATCGATTAGCCCCTTTTAGTATATTTTGAGTATTTACAGGGTTATTTTAAGAATTTCTGACGTTCAATTTTCTCAGCAGAATTCTTTAATTTGTATAAAAACTAAATATGATACATGTAAAAAAACGACAATTTGGGATTTCCCTTAAATTTCGATAGAAGCAACAAATATATTCATTCAAACACTGTGTTCACTGAATATTTAAAAAGTTTCTAGGGGCACTAAAGCTGGGTTCCCATACTTCCCATCGAATTCGCTTCCGGTTCGCTTCGCTTTCGCAAAATGGCTACCTTTTAACAAAGGAAATCGTCCATGTTTACTTGTAACGGTTTCGTTTTGGTTCGTCAAAGTTAAAATTGGCTCAACTTTAACGAAACCGAAACACGGGAACATGCGAATGTAAACATGGACGATTTCCTTTGTTAAAAGGTAGCCATTTTGCGAAAGCGAAGCGAACCGGAAGCGAATTCGTTGCAAAGTATGGGAACCCAGCTTAAGGACAAAGGGGGTTTTTCCCCCCTTGTGTATGTCTGGAATCATCACTGTATAAAAGTACCTACGGTCGGGGACAGGCAAAGTTGAACCCTCTCTAGCATAGGCCGGCCTATACCTGGCAATGCTAAACAGGGTTCATCTTTGCCTGTCACCGACCATAGCATGGGCCGGCCTATACCTGGCAATGCTAAACAGGGTTCATCTTTGCCTGTCACCGACCATAGCATGGGCCGGCCTATACCTGGCAATGCTAAACAGGGTTCATCTTTGCCTGTCACCGACCATAGCATGGGCCGGCCTATACCTGGCAATGCTAAACAGGGTTCATCTTTGCCTGTCACCGACCATAGCATGGGCCGGCCTATACCTGGCAATGCTAAACAGGGTTCATCTTTGCCTGTCACCGACCATAGCATGGGCCGGCCTATACCTGGCAATGCTAAACAGGGTTCATCTTTGCCTGTCACCGACCATAGCATGGGCCGGCCTATACCTGGCAATGCTAAACTGGGTTCATCTTTGCCTGTCACCGACCATAGCATGGGCCGGCCTATACCTGGCAATGCTAAACAGGGTTCATCTTTGCCTGTCACCGACCACAGCATGGGCCGGCCTATACCTGGCAATGCTAAACTGGGTTCATCTTTGCCTGTCACCGACCATAGCATGGGCCGGCCTATACCTGGCAATGCTAAACAGGGTTCATCTTTGCCTGTCACCGACCATAGCATGGGCCGGCCTGTACCTGGCAATGCTAAACAGGGTTCATCTTTGCCTGTCACCGACCATAGCATGGGCCGGCCTATACCTGGCAATGCTAAACAGGGTTCATCTTTGCCTGTCACCGACCATATACCGATTATGTTATGTGAAGGTGTGGACAAAAAAATCTTACAATTTGAATTTTGAATCACCGGTTTAATGTATTATTTCATTCAATTATTCCCTATTGTGTTGCTGAACGTGACCAATCTCATATATATACCCACGAGCTGAACTACGAATCTGCAGCTTCAACTTCAGCACATGTGTTTACGAATCACCTAGCAACGGGATGTTCGAAGCGGTTTACTTAATCTCATTGAATGAACCTGTAATTGGAAAACTTTGCGACCGCCGCAACAATTTGAACATTAGTCCGGCAATCGAAAAGGATTTGTGTTTTCCGAGTTCACTCCCTGCTGGAGTAAAAAGTAAAGAAGAACTGGAATTGCGATAAACCAAACACAGGAGAGGAGTTGTTGTCTTTTAGAAGCGGTTTCATTGAAAATCTGAACCAAAATAGCCGTTTTGGTTTCTGTACGATCAGTTCTACAAGAGAAAATATTTTAATCTACATAAATTTGTTTAATTTCTTGTGATACATTTGTGTTTAACAGCTTTAATTAATTAATTAAATTAGGTTCTTAAGTTTGGATTATGTAAAATATAAACAGTTGCTGGTAGTTAGCTCGTAGCGTTATAAAAGTAGACCTCGTATTGAAACGGTGCTTGGCAGCGTCGAGCTAACGCCCGACTAGATAATCAATTATCAATTGTTTTGAACTTTATAGGCAAACTTTAATAGTATTTATCATTTATTTTAAAGTATTATAAAGCATAATCATGTTTGTATTACTTAAATGGTATTGATTATTTAGCTTTTAAATTGTCAAAAGCTCAGATTATTAGCAGAAAATCGCAACAATTCATGTTTACAAACCACTGAACATGCGATGACTGAAAAGCTTACAAAAGCCAACAATTCCACCCAGAAAAGAACTTCGTTTTACCTTTTTTTTTCGTTAATTCACACAATACAACTATAAAATGGAAATACACTGGAGCCACACAAAACCAATACAATGCCTTGATTGCGGGGCAGGTAGATAAATATTAACAATACTCACAAAAGAAATTATGATAAACTCTTCAAATAATTAACAAATTCTTACACAATATATTAAAAAATACATACATAAATAAAAGCATACCTATTCACAAAGCGTACAAAATAATAACTAGTTTTTAGTTGACCCAACTCCAGTTTCATGAAATGTATGAATTTTATGAAATGGCCAATAACTTAATTCTTAAATAGTTTGTTATATAGAGTGAGTTTTAGGACATGTGAATGAATAAAAAGGAATTTATGTATTTGTTAAAATTAGTCGGTGGAATTATTTGACGTCATATCTAGAACAGGGAATTTCACAATACATCAAAATCAAAAAATCTTTTCTATTGAATATAATGATACAATTGTGTTCTCAGACAATGTTATGGAAATAATAGCTCAGCTGGGAAGGGATGCATTGTATGAAAAACTTAACAATAAATATGAGCATTTTATAATTTTCATACATTTAGGCAAATCTTAAGTCGACATAGTAAACAGTTTTCCAAAGTTTCGGACACTTCTAAAATTTGCATAATAAAATGTATCACTGCTCCTCAATATTTTCAACTCAGTGGACCTTTGTTTTTGACAAGTTAAAACTTGTGAATACAAATAATACCAATAGATTGTGTGCTTTCTGTATATTCCATTCCCCCTCTAAAGATCCACAGAGACTAAAGCTCTTTTTACGCTGATTCTCGTTTTAGAGTTTTTACCTTGTGTTGAACTTTGAGCTTTCATCTTACTTGTTCACTTTAAAAGTACAGTTACTTGTTTTTAAGAGTCGCTTTATATTTTTCTAAGAAGATGTACAAATGTTTTTCCATCAAACAGTTCACTTCTACAAACAACTCCCGAAGTTTGACTTTAAAACATATTAATATTTTCACGACCTACTTTGCAAGTTGTGTTGATAAAAAAGCTCTCGAAGATGGATACTTGAAAGTCTGTCCGAAGGAAAAAGTAAACGAAGTGAAGAAAGAATGACATAACTTGCTTCATAAACAACTGATTAGCATTGTTCTTGGAAACAACTTCATAAACAACTGATTAGCATTGTGCTTGGAATACACACGCCTGTCCAAAGACAATACGAGGAAAGACGTGACTGGAACGAGAAGTGAAACAACTTGCAGACGATTCTCTTTGGAACGATGGAAATGCAAATGCTGTAACAAAGTTTAGTTCAATCATAAATATTCTTGGACGAAAAAGAGTTAACATATTGTCTATAGTTTGATAATATTTTATGAAGTATCTTTGTATAACTACTCAAATAACTTAATAGAGTAGTTTCGTGGAAATGACAATTCAGAATAATGTAAATATTAATTAAGTTGAGATTTGCCTGAACTGAGAGTTGGGTTTATTTTTGTTGTTGGATGGATAGTTTACAAAGAACCAATGTATAAAGTTGATAGTTTCTTCTAATTCGGAAAGAAATGATACGATAAAGAAATGTCACCATCATTCTAAAATACTTTAGACGCATATTTGCTTTGCACAGTATTTAATTTGATTATTTTTGGAATGTAATTTTTATCTTTCAGGGGAATGCTATGTTTGATGTTACTGTGTGTGTTGATATTTTCAACTATAGTATGACTTTTAAGAAAATTCTCTGCTTTATTTAGACAATAAGGAGGACAATTTTTCCATTTTAAGGTGATACTAGCGGCCGAGCAAAATGGCAACGATTGAATTTCCATAAGTGGGTATCTCTAATATTATGTTAACTTAAACAGTCTGATTGTGTTAAGCAATCATTTTGTCTTATTTAAAACTATTCTCATTTGATAACGAAACTCGTGAATATAAATTAAAATTTTAAAAGCTTGCTTTTCATGGATGTACTTATTGTGTTAATTTTGATAGAGAAAATATTCAAGAAAACGGTAAATTAAAGCCAAAAAATCATCCAATAAACGAAGAAAAATATCAAACTGTATCAAGTAACAACCCTGAATTTGTATTTTATCCAATCATGGTTAAAATTCTAATTCATTTTCCATTTGTCTCCAATCGTTCCAAAACGTGTCAGCAACAATCATTAAAATCAATTGCGCTGGCAGCACCTTAAGCAACCTTCTCATCAGCAACTGAAAGTTTTCATTTTCCCTTACCCGACTATTTATGCAAGTCTATATATCTAGTGGAGCGGTCGCTCCACCCAGCCAAGTCGTACCGTACACTCACAGTCACTCAACATACCGTAAATGCCTAATAACTGAGGAGCAGACCAAACACTTTTACTGTAAGCAACAACATAGCATTTTCGGCCTACTGGATCTCAAAATTGAAAAATCTCACATTGTTGCGAAATATCTTAATTTCGAGCTATGGCCCACCCCACCCCATATAACAAATTTGGGAACAACAGGTTATGCCATTTGCGAGCTAGAGGGCCGTGAAAACAGTGAAATTACACCCCTTTTAAAACCTATCTGATGATATCACGAAACACCGCTATCACCGCCACAGCCTAAACGGCTAAACCGATTGACTTGAAATTTTTACCACATGTGCACTTTTGGCGTCTGAGGTGCCTTTTTATAAAACCAACCGGAAGCCGCCATTTTGAAACCGGAAGTGACGTCATATCTCGAAAACGGCTACACCGATCGGAATAAAACTATCGCCAAATGATTCAGACGGTCATCTTTATGGAATATCAATAGTCAAAATATACATTTACTATTACCGAAACCGGAAATGACGTCATAAAAATGAAGAATCAGACTTGAATCACCTCTTACTACAATAACTACATATTCAGAAAGCTTATAATGATACTTAACATTTATAAAAATAAATTCTAGGTGGCAGTAATTTCAGCCGCCATTTTTAAAAAAGGAAGTGATGCCATAACTCGAAAACGGTTGGACCTATTGGAACGATGCTTTCGCAATTCTTCATGGAATATCATTTTAAGCTTATATTTAGTACCAAACACAATTTTTCGTAGTACCCAATTCGGAAATTGCCTATTTTTTTAAAGGAATAAGTCACAAGTTAGGAACAAGTTGTGTAAATAAACTAAAAAAATTATTGATATCCCCATAAAAAACACTCCGTGTAAAAATACCAGCCAAGTCTCTTAACTATAAAAAAAATAGAAGAAATCTAAAAATTCAGCACTGAAAAGTAGTGATATCAAAAAAAGGGCCAAGTCAAAACTTCATTTTAAAAACCAAAATATACTTGGCGCATCGTTTTTAAGGGCATTATAGGTATAGGCACATTTAATTTCTGGCATATACTATACTACTATATACACGATGCGCCAAGTATATTTTGGTTTTTAATGTGAAGTTTTGACTTGGCCCTTTTTTTGATATCACTACTTTTCAGTGCTGAATTTTTAGATTTCTTCTATTTTTTTTATAGTTAAGAGACTTGGCTGGTATTTTTACACGGAGTGTTTTTTATGGGTTATCTATTTCAAGCCGCATAACAAAGGGTAAACGAGCCTTAGTGGCACACTTAAAGCATAAAATATGTATGATGTGAAGTTTTTACGGAGACATTAAAAATTACAAAGGGCCACTTTAGCTTTGACTGACTTTTTAACAAAGACAAATGAAACATGAAAAGACTGGGGGGATGTTTCATATACCTTGTAGCTTCCCTAATGGCAATGTTGGTGTAATGAACAAACTAAAATTATTCCTGCTATTATATTTGTTATGGAGACATAACAATGTATATAAAATGATAAACAAGCCACACTTTCAAAAGATATAATTATATTTTTCATGTTTATAAAGAACCTCAAACAGCCAAAAAGATACTAATTGGTGTGTCAAAAAGGTTGTTAGAATAGCTTATCTGGGTAAATCTTAGCTCTAAAAATTCACAAGATAATGAATGCATTTCGAGAAATGCATTCGTTTTGTTCCTCTTGTTGTAAAATACGAACGAATGACTTAAAATTCACTGGAATTTCAAATCTATGACTCATTGGTAGAAGGGCGGAAGTCCACATTCGAGATTTTGTGTTGCACGCTGCTGTAATGATTAATGATATAAGCAGACTATCAATTTACAATTCCACTGACGCAACAAATACGATTGTATTGAAGTATGCATTGAAGTACAATGGCTCATGGCCACCATTACAAATACGATTGTATTGAAGTATGCATTGAAGTACAATGGCTCATGGCCACCATTACAAATACGATTGTATTGAAGTATGCATTGAAGTACAATGGCTAATGGCCACCATTACAAATACGATTGTATTGAAGTATGCATTGAAGTACAATGGCTCATGGCCACCATTACAAATACGATTGTATTAAAGTATGCATTGAAGTACAATGGCTCATGGCCACTATTACAAATACGATTGTATTGAAGTATGCATTGAAGTACAATGGCTCATGGCCACCATTACAAATACGATTGTATTGAAGTATGCATTGAAGTACAATGGCTCATGGCCACCATTACAAATACGATTGTATTGAAGTATGCATTGAAGTACAATGGCTCAAGGCCACCATTACAAATATGATTGGATTAACCCAGAATTACATGGTTTTTGAACTGATGTCAAGAATAATTGAAATTGACTTCCGCCCTTCTACGTCTGTCGTACAGAAGTGGAATTATCCAGTCTCAAGGTACAAAAAAAAACTGAAATCTAGTCCTTTTAACCACTCTCAGTTCATTGACCTCACAGAGTTCATCGACCTCTCCCAGTACATCGACCTCTCAGAGTTCACTGACCTCTCAAAGTTCATTGACCCCTCAGAGTTCATCAACCTTTCCCAGTACATCGACCTCTCAAGCTCTTTCTCCTGACTTGACTCGTTCTTGCACGCATGGCACTAATCCGATTGGTCCGGCAACTGCATGTTCTTCTTCTTCCGCCGAGGATTGCCGACAATTGCCGACAATTGCCGAGGATTGCCGAGGATAATCGTCCTGCCATAGAGTGGGATTAGTTCGCCTTGTGTCCGCGCGCAACAATGCCGCTGGCCGCAACAATGCGCCTCCGCCGGCAAATGGGATTAGAGCGCTGCTGAAAGAGTGGAGATTATGACAGTGTTAGGCGACTTAAAGCAATGCAGAGGAAAGCCGAGGATTCAACGCCAAAGCAGACAGTTGCACGGAATGGAGCCTTATTGATAGTCTCTTCGGGAAGAAAACTCACATTCAACTAGTTTGAAGAAGTTGAATTCATAGCCCTTTCAGACCCAAGCAAAAAAAAATTTTGATTAATTTTTGAAAAGTTTGATTTTTTCCAGACCGATGATTAAGTTTTAAGAGTTGTGACCCATCCAGCAAGATTGTGTATTTCATATACATCGATATTCCACAGTAGAGTTGTCAGTTTTTCGCCACATGTCACTTATATGACATTGATCAAAACTACTTGTCGGCAGGCTCCGGAAGGGATAAACATCGTAACAAAGTACTATAAAAAGTGGTAGAACTACACTATGGTCTATGCCAGCCTACGCCTATGCCATGGTCTACGTGTCGGCAGGCTCCGGAAGGGATAAACATCGTAACAAAGTACTATAAAAAGTGGTAGAACTACACTATGGTCTATGCCAGCCTACGCCTATGCCATGGCCTACGTGTCGGCAGGCTCCGGAAGGGATAAACATCGTAACAAAGTACTATAAAAAGTGGTAGAACTACACTATGGTCTATGCCAGCCTACGCCTATGCCATGGCCTACGTGTCGGCAGGCTCCGGAAGGGATAAACATCGTAACAAAGTACTATAAAAAGTGGTAGAACTACACTATGGTCTATGCCAGCCTACGCCTATGCCATGGCCTACGTGTCGGCAGGCTCCGGAAGGGATAAACATCGTAACAAAGTACTATAAAAAGTGGTAGAACTACACTATGGTCTATGCCAGCCTACGCCTATGCCATGGCCTACGTGTCGGCAGGCTCCGGAAGGGATAAACATCGTAACAAAGTACTATAAAAAGTGGTAGAACTACACTATGGTCTATGCCAGCCTACGCCTATGCCATGGTCTACGTGTCGGCAGGCTCCGGAAGGGATAAACATGGTAACAAAGTTTTTAATTTTTTTTTTATTTTTATTTATTTGGAAAAGTACAAATTACATATTATTGTAGCCCCGCTAAACCAATGGGATGGCTTGTCTGCGGGGCTACACACTAATTATAAACACAATAAAAACACTTAATACACTAAAAAAAACTAAAAATACATTTATAATACACTCAAGGGAAGAATGCACATATACAGTGACAAATATTCAAAAACTATATATACTTATTTCAGCAATCAAGGGAAATTATGCATTTGGAAGATTCTTTTCAATGTAAATGACTCTCTTTATAAGCCAAAATCTTTTTTTAACAACATTAATTAACACTACCTTACTTTTAAAAACAGTGGCAGCCCCTTTCCATTTTTGATTCCCGGGAGTCATAGAAGGACTAAATTGAATGAATGGTCTTATTCTAATAACTTGGCAAAAAATTGCACCAAGTACTATAAAAAGTGGTAGAACTACACTATGGTCTATGCCAGCCTACGCCTATGCCATGGTCTACGTGTCGGCAGGCTCCGGAAGGGATAAACATCGTAACAAAGTACTATAAAAAGTGGTAGAACTACACTATGGTCTATGCCAGCCTACGCCTATGCCATGGTCTACGTGTCGGCAGGCTCCGGAAGGGATAAACATGGTTACAAAGTACTATAAAAAGTGGTAGAACTACACTATGGTCTATGCCAGCCTACGCCTTTGCCATGGTCTACGTGTCGGCAGGCTCCGAAAGGGATAAACATCGTAACAAAGTACTATAAAAAGTGGTAGAACTACACTATGGTCTATGCCAGCCTACGCCTATGCCATGGTCTACGTGTCGGCAGGCTCCGGAAGGGATAAACATGGTAACAAAGTACTATAAAAAGTGGTAGAACTACACTATGGTCTATGCCAGCCTACGCCTATGCCATGGTCTACGTGTCGGCAGGCTCCGGAAGGGATAAACATGGTAACAAAGTACTATAAAAAGTGGTAGAACTACACTATGGTCTATGACAGCCTACGCCTATGCCATGGTCTACGTGTCGGCAGGCTCCGGAAGGGATAAACATCGTAACAAAGTACTATAAAAAGTGGTAGAACTACACTATGGTCTATGCCAGACTACGCCTATGCCATGGTCTACGTGTCGGCAGGCTCCGGAAGGGATAAACATCGTAACAAAGTACTATAAAAAGTGGTAGAACTACACTATGGTCTATGCCAGCCTACGCCTTTGCCATGGTCTACGTGTCGGCAGGCTCCGGAAGGGATAAACATCGTAACAAAGTACTATAAAAAGTGGTAGAACTACACTATGGTCTATGCCAGCCTACGCCTATGCCATGGTCTACGTGTCGGCAGGCTCCGGAAGGGATAAACATCGTAACAAAGTACTATAAAAAGTGGTAGAACTACACTATGGTCTATGCCAGCCTACGCCTATGCCATGGCCTACGTGTCGGCAGGCTCCGGAAGGGATAAACATCGTAACAAAGTACTATAAAAAGTGGTAGAACTACACTATGGTCTATGCCAGCCTACGCCTATGCCATGGCCTACGTGTCGGCAGGCTCCGGAAGGGATAAACATGGTAACAAAGTACTATAAAAAGTGGTAGAACTACACTATGGTCTATGCCAGACTACGCCTATGCCATGGTCTACGTGTCGGCAGGCTCCGGAAGGGATAAACATCGTAACAAAGTACTATAAAAAGTGGTAGAACTACACTATGGTCTATGCCAGACTACGCCTATGCCTTGGCCTACGTGTCGGCAGGCTCCGGAAGGGATAAACATCGTAACAAAGTACTATAAAAAGTGGTAGAACTACACTATGGTCTATGCCAGCCTACGCCTATGCCATGGTCTACGTGTCGGCAGGCTCCGGAAGGGATAAACATGGTGGTAACAAAGTACTATAAAAAGTGGTAGAACTACACTATGGTCTATGCCAGCCTGACAGCAGTCAGGCAGTGCAGTGCAGTGACAGTGGAATATTTCAACAAAACAATTGTTTTGAATATTACTGTGTATAGAAACTTCACAGCACCTAAAACTGTCCTTCCTTCATCCAAGTCGGAAAGCGAATCTACCTCAAAGCAATTTGAAAATAAACTTTAACTGTTATCAAAGAGGAACAATTGTCGTTCCACTGCTACGTTAGGGTGGGACTGACTAGGTGGTTATACATAGTTAGAAATTTAACCTAAAATGAAGCTTTCATTTTCACTTCTAAGTGATTGTTGATTATTTGGTACTATATACTTATAGGAATGGTCATTAGAAAAGTCAAAACAATCACATACCTAGCACAGACTCCCTATGCCATACTTCAACTCTTTTAATTCGTTTATCGTTGTTAAATAATTACACATTTATTAACATTCAGCAGCAAACTGACTATTTCATTATAAAATAAGTTAAGCATCCCAGAAACATTTATAAATTGTTTAAATTCAAAAAACGCCTTGCTGTACAAAAGTTTTGGCTTAGTTTGATTTAGTTTGTAATTTTCGACCTCCATAATAATCAGTTTTAAATTGTTTAAATTCCCACAGAAATTCCCTCAGTTTTACCCCAATGATGAATGTAGATCCTACTTGCTTGCCAACATGGCTGACAACTGTGTAACCTCTTAAACAAGTCTCTCATCCCAGCCCAGGCCAATTTCAAAACATTCGGGAAAAAGTCTAAACACAATCTTAGTTTCCACGTCGCTCAGCTCTGGGAGATGAAGCGATCATTTCTTATGTCCCAGCAGAGCGCGCCACCGTCGGTAAATCCTCCGCATGACACGGCCATGTTATGACGCGTTTAAACCTCGCGACTGACCTGATTGTCTTTCTTCACCAACTCCATTACAAGTTCACTCCCAACTGGCCGTGCTCGGGACTTTTATTACAGATATCTGTTCGACCGATCTGATGTAACTTATCGCATTGTTTTCTCCCAGGACAATAGGGTATTTCAGACAATGCGATGTTAACCCTTAACCAGCGGCCGCGGAATGTCCTCGAGCATGTGCGCATTTACTTGGACGCTGAACGAATTCTCCTTAAGGCGGTGCAGCGCGAGAAATTTTGCTGCATTTTATAGACACTTTTTTTGGATACGATTGGAGACAAAATGGGTTGAAGAAATGACTTGAAATTTTAATTGTGATTAGATAAAAGATAAACTTAGGGTTATCTCTTGGTACATTTTTAATTTTTTGTTTCGTTAATTAGTAATAATTAGTGGATTTTTGATGAAAAATTAGCTCGTTTCTTGTCTCAATGGGTGCCGTAGAATTTAAAAAATGTACCAATTGATAACCCGAAGTTTGTCTTTATATCTAATCATGATTAAAATTTGAGATCAATTGGTTCACGGGTTTGATCTCCAATCGTATCGGAAATTTCATAGTTTTGAGCGGTTTTGTCGAATAACCGGCGCCTAATAATTAACAAAGCCGAAGCAAAAATGAAAAAGTGCTACTAATATACAATCAGACTGATCATGTGAACATCCTATCAAAGGAAAAGTGGGCCGTATATTACATACCTATATTATGAACATTTCCTCCAAATTCCATCTAACTCAGATCAATGGTTTAGTCTAGTGGCACACATTTAAAAATATTCCAGTTTTTTGTGGCGCTCAAAAGCAACTCATGTCTTTGGTATGAATTACAACAAATTCTCATTCCTACGATGAAACCCAGGAAGCTCCTTAAATGATTGATGCACGAGTCCCTATGGAATGTCTTCATATAAACCACACAAACCACAATGAACTGCCTCGGAGTAAAACACACTTGCTCTGAATCCGATTACCAAACATCATGCAGGATGGTTCATGTTCGGTAACGATTCATTTAATCCCAGCCCCAGCTACAGTATTTTCTCACAGTTTAATTTTATTAAACAATCTCCGATTCTTCAGGGAATTATCGAATATGTGAAAGCTTCTACTCGTGGGGGGAGCAAATATTTATCTTGCTGTTTTGGTTTGCTGCAGGTATAAGGAGTATGCACGTGATCTGTGATTTTGATTTTTGGCCGCCATGAAGGGTATATCAAGCCTAGGCTAAGCTTGTCGAGAGCTTTATTTTTTTCTAAATAGTTTAAAATCTATATCTGACAGTGATATTTGACATTATTCATGTTAAAGCTTGTCTGCATTTATGTCAAACATACATTCAGGCATTTATTTAATTGATAATCCTCTTAAAGTAGTCAGCATGGCCAGCGAATTTTGACACGTACCTTGTGGAAAATTTATTGTTGGAATCAATCAAAATCCATTATCATTGATTGGATAGTATAACCATTCATATATGAATACTACGAACAACATTTGAACAAGAAAGCAGACGTAAAAGAGTAGACAAATACTAAAATATACAATTTAAAAACTGGCCGTCACGTTTGACTTTTGTTTTTTTGGGACTGTCATGGCGAAATTTAGGCGGTTAAGAAGGCCGTGAGCTTTCTGGTGCATACTCCTTATAGCTGTGAGAGGGGATATTGCTGATAGATGTATTTATTTCTGTCGAATGTAATAAGGTTAAGTGGATATTCCACTATACAATTGAAGTTGGGCAACTCAAATCTTCCAAACTCAAATTGTTCCTATTCAAATCTTGCTTTAGCGTCTTACTTTCATAGTTTGAGGTTAGGTGCGTTACATGTTTTTATCATAACAATCGTCCTAAACAGCATTTAACGTTCAATTGTTCTGTTAATATTTGATATTTTTTTTACAAATTGTGATTAAATATTACGAAGTTGTGTTCTTTGTTTTGCTATTTGCTTCAATTGAAGTGTCTATTCATCTCAAATTGTCCAGTTTCAGTTCTAAAAATAGAACCGATTCTAAACAAAGAATTGCCAAGATTTGGATTTTTCTTGTCTATCACCGAATTGGCTTAATTCTAATCGGCAGATTTGAATTGCCCAACTGAATTGTGTAGTGTAATACCCACTTTACCACTTTACCACTTACAGTTTACACTGCAAGAGATTCAATTGAAGGAAAGTCTTACTTTCCGGACCACAATGCTAGAAATCATGTAAAAGTTCTCTATGCTTGGGCAGAGCTCGAAATGTGATAACTGATAAGCAAATACAAAGAAAAAACAAGGGGAATCGAGCATATGCTGATCGCATGGAAAACCAGAATAGAGAAAATAGACTATGCTGACTGGACATTTTTTATTATAGGGGAAAGTCGCCGAAATTGGATTCATATCATATGGATTCATATTTCCTCTGATTAGTCGTGGATATGCTTTAAACCTTATATTAACCTCAGGTTAGAAAAACGTTTTATCCTCTTACGACTGAACAAACGAGACGTGCATGTCACGGTCCATTTAAAGCTTCCGTCCAGTATCGACAACCTTACCTTACAGCCCCAAACATCGCTATTGAATAAAGCGAGCTCACAATTATAAAACAGTGGCAACGTCCAGACAGAGTAAGTCTCGGCACGGTCTTCTGTCTCATAACCGATTGTCTTGGCTCACGCGGCGTTTGACGCTAATCTCCAGGGCCAAAGCCCACCTGCCAGATTCTTTCATTACAGTCACGTGGATGTGATGTGATAAACCGCAGGGTCAACCCCGCGTGACAGGTTCATCCGTGATGACGTCACTCGTCTTCATTAGCGGCCGGGCCAATGGCGAGACGCCGTCTTTTATAAGGCAGAAGTAGTTTATTAATCTTCTGACGTGATCAATTGGGTTTATACATGTCTCAGCAACTGGGGCGTGCCAAAGCTAAGGGTAGTGAGCGTGGCTTTGAAGATTTTTTTTTTTTTTTTTTCAATATCTTTTAACAATGGAATTTTTTACAAAATAGGGATTTGTACGAATCTACAGAACTGTTCAATGAAAATAATTTTATAGTTTGCAATAAGTTATTAGTTTTAATTTGTCCCACAGACGTTTAGTGCTATATTTTTTACTAATTTTCAGGCACTAAACGTCTGTAGGACAAAATAAAACTAATAAACCATTCCAAGCTATGAAATTATTTTCATTGAACTGTTCTAAAGTATCGTATAAAGCCTTATTTTATTAACAATTACATTGGTAAAAGATATTAATAAAATCAATTAGAAAACTCTTCAAGGTCAAACTCACAACCCAGCCGTCTTAACGTGTCATGAGCTATTTCTGGGCAAGAATTTTGTCATGTCTTCAGGTTCCACTCTCTTTGGAAGATGTCAGCCCTAGAACGCTCCGCCTCCTGATACGTCACGAGTCACGTGACCCAAGTGGCGGGAACATGGTTGTGGGCCAGCTCGTCGCCGCGCGCCATTAGAACACATAGGGAAGTCAGTTCGGTTGATTCAAAAATCGTATTTCAGTGGCGAAAATGGTACCGAAATGTGTTGTGTCGGGGTGTAACATCAGCACAAAAGTTCCCTGAATAACATTTCTTAGATTTTCTAGTAACATTGCTGTGAGAAAAGAGAGAATTATAAGAATTCGATTGAACGAACGGCTGTTTGCTGTGTTGGCAAAGCGACCGTGTTTTATTTGCTTGTTTAATTCCCTATACATGTACATAATTCCCTAACTTGACTCATTTGATCATCCTGCTATATAGGTGATTACCAAGTGCAATGCCTTCATACCTTCATACCTAGACGAAAATATTTACTTACTTCTAGTTTAGACCTACAAGAGTAAAAAATACCACCAACAAACTGTTTGTAGGTAAGTGGGTGGGTATAGGTAGGTATGTAGAAATAATCAACAAACCGTCAATAAATCCGTGAATAATAAACATCCGTAATAAAAATAACGTTCACCAGTGAATTATTCCTATTTAGTATAGGTACCTATAGATTGCTTACATAAATGTAGAGAGTAAGAAATATTCAGCTTCCCGCGCTAGCAAAAGCCAGGAATCAACACATTTGTCGGAAGTCCATATCTCGGTATAATATCCACTCACCAACAAACTATAACATTCTTTGAGTAGCCAATGGCCTTCCTACTTGCCTACATACTTCATAAAATAACTTTGATTAAAACAATATAACTTTTTTAACGATTTTATCCACGTAAGTTGCTGCAGGAATCTTACGGCATCCTTGTTGGCCGGCAGAACTTGGGCCACGACAAAGCTGCCCCCTAGCGGCTGAGACGCGAACAAAAGTTAACTCCGCCCCGTTCTAGTGTTCAATTACTTAAGGTGCTGCAAGCGCGAGCGATTTTGCCGCGTGTACCAGGCACTTTTTTTGGATACGATTGAAGACAAAATGGGTTGTCGAAATGATATGAAATTTTAATCGTGAATAGATAAAATATAAACTTAGGGTTGTCACTTAGTACATTTTTAATATAGAATGCATTATGAAACTGAACATAAATGACCGTTCGACAGATCGATCTGATTGTGTTTGTACACAATGGTCCCATGTATATTTTTTAACGAGATCCTGTGATTTTTGAAAATAAACAATGATCCGTTCATCTGATCAACTTAAAACTTTGCATGGTCATTGAGACCAATATTTTAAGCATTTTTTTGAGATTTGCATACAAGTTTGTGACGAAAATCAAGAACTATGGGCATTTTCGTTAGACAGAATTTCGGTTCGAGGTGTTGAGCGTATCCGTGCTCGCTCATCAACGCGTTAAACAGAGCGTTTTCCTAATTTAAATATCCGGGCAGATGTTCTCTAACACTTTATAATCGAGTTCACCGCCTTCTTAGTGCATAGACTGATTGTTTGCCCTCTGTCGGATATGTTAGCTTCGCACGCGCCCAATCGCTGGGAGATGAAATGAAGAATCAGGATGGATTGCATGTCGTGGCCTATTACTAACAAAGTATAACGCAGAATTGACGTGAAAAATGCACAATCCAATATGGTTAGCGAAATCGAATGATGGTATAACGGACTGGAAGTGGGGACCCGCAAACTTGATTACTTTTATCCTGTGTGAGAATTATATCGGAAATATTTGAGGATTGTTTTTTTTATATTTACCACTTATTTGAATGAGAGTGACGGGCACAATTTGACTTCCGCTGGGCATCACATAAAAATAGAAAACCAACCGATGAAATAATTTTTTTGTCTGGGGCTTAACGTCGCACTGTTCTGCAGTGAGGCTAATTGTGACGGTTGAATGATTATGATGATGATTGGGAGATGATGGTGAAGAGTAGGTAAGGACAGAAGTTGGGAAGGAGGCGGTCGTGGCCTATTAGTAGGGTACCTTCCCAGCATTCAGGCGCGTAGGAAGGGGGGGGGGGGGAATATCCCCCCCACTCGAGCAGGCTGACCCCCCATTCACCATGCAAAATTACGTTTAGTGTCCAAAAATCACTTAAAAATTGTTTAAATTCTAAAAAAAAACGCCCTGCGGGGCAACAATTGGAGGGTTTATAGCTTCAGTTAGTGCATTTTAAAGCCCCAGAATCACTTTTAATCGGTTTAAATCCCAAAAACGCCCTGCGGGGCTAGAACTGGGGGGCTTTGCCCCCCAAACCCCCCTTCCAGGTGTCGCAATCCCCCCCCCATGATGAAAGTAGTTCCTACGCGCCTGCCAGCATTTGTCTGTCGACTGAGGGAAAACCACGAAAACACCCCAGTCAGGGAGGATTGCCGCGGGAATCGAACCCGGGCCTCCGGAATACAAGCTCAGAGCGATAACCACTCACCCAACCTGTTCCGTTAATAATATTTTAATAATTTTTTTAAAGATGTTTATTGATTTCATTCGAATAGGTTTACAGTAGTTTTAATTGACATGTCTGCCATCACTTAGGGTCGACTAGGTCCTTTCACTCTATCTTTGATAGAATAAACCAAGTCTAATAATTTATTTTGATCAAATTAGAGACAAATAAACAGGAAAAGGGACTAATGAGATAAACAATTTTATTTTCAAACGTATCGGCATGATTTGAAACCGACTGTTTTGCAGCTGAAATGGCTTCTCAGTTTAGTTTATAAAGCAATCGTTTGTCGCTTGTAGCCAAAATGGCGTTAATTTCAACAGTGTAAACCACTCATTTGATAAGTCCCCTCACCCCTTCATTACTCCTCTTTCACAGGTGCATAAAATATACCACATTTTTTGTATTTTATTTAAGTCTCTTTTTTACGACTCCAGCGAGATTTCTGAAAAGAAACTGCGGTCTCTAATTCCACTGCCGCCTCTATTAACATCCCGACACACTTTAGAGAACTAAACAATAGCGCTGGCGGTGAAAAATGTCTAGGGGAAATCCCCGGCGAGCAAGGAACCGGAAGCTGCTACTCTCTGGCGGGTTACAATGGAAAGACAAAGTCCTCGACGTCGGTGGTTCACTCGGTAACAATGAATATCATAAGAATGATAAATACTTGGAAGCTTTGGAGGAGAGAAAGGCGGGTTATAAAAATGAAACTTTTTGTGAGTGGACCTCGGATTTAGCGGTGGCATATAAGATGTATTATTTATATGTTGGGAACACTGAGCTGGGATAAAAAGTCTGTAAGCTGAGCGGGTACAGTCCGAGCATTTGACAGGATCTCAGGGAAACGGACAAGTGTATTAAATAAAGGGATTATACAGCATTAGCCATTTGAGTGACACGAAATTATTTAAAAGTTTAATTACTGTGATTCTTGTTTAACAAGTACGAATTCCTTAATTTGTTATAAAAGGGGTCCCTAGAGAAGTGCATCGAAGAATTTTGTGTTTTTGGCGGCAAACAATTCTGTATCTCTGATTAAGTAGAAGGTAGATTCTTACGACTTGATTAGTTCAATTATTCTTGAGGTGAGCTTAATAAACAAGTAATTTATTTATCCAATTATACCTTATTTTGTTTTTTTTTGTCTGGGGCTTAACGTCGCACTGTTCTGCAGCGAGGCTAATGGCCACGGATGAATGATTATGATGATGATTGGGAGATGATGGTGAAGAACAGGTAAGGATGGAAGGTGGGAAGGAGGCGGTCGTGGCCTATTAGTAGGGTACCTTCCCAGCATTTGCCTGTCGACAGAGGAAAAACCACGAAAAAACCACAGTCAGGAAGGACGACCGCGGGAATCGAACCCGGGCCTCCGGAATACAAGTTCCGAGCGTTACCACCTCAGCCAACCTGTTCCGTACCTTATTTAGTAATGGTAACAAAATAAAATACGGGACATGTTGGCTGAGTGGTAGCCTTATAATTTTTGTAATGGTAATGTAAAAGTTCTGTGAATAAGGGTAAAATAACTAACTATCGATAGTTTAAAAATGATATATTCAAGTAAGTTACACTTTACCCTCACTTAGAAAAGCTATCGCTTATAGAGTATAGTATAGTTATACAGTAAATTATATATAGTTATCTATAAAAATAATTAAGTATTTTCCCTTTTTTTTCTCTATGCTCTTGCGGGATAAGAGAATTTCAAGTCCTATCTTCAGAGGATTTCATGTCTTCCTGTGTTATCTTATGGGGTCAAAGTTGCACATCACTCAAGAATATATAACTGTATCAAACTGCTATCGGGCAAACATATTCCTTGTTTTACTAACCTTGTTATTACATTGAATAGTTCTGCTTCTATCCGAGAACTCTAATGGCATTATACAAAAGTTCTGCGATACAACTTGCGATGTTTCACTGTTTTCTGTGCGATGGAATTACATGCACGTGAACTTGTGTAATTGAACTGTCCGTAACGAAGCTCATGAATAAGGTTTGTTAGACGAACATGACGTCGTATGGTCTGATTGTTGTAAATGATTTGAACTACTTCTCTGCATGTGCTTTAACTTACAATCGCATCAAACAACCGAGAAGGTAGCAAAACATACTGCATTTAGAACAAAGGTAACAAAATATATTGAAGAGGAGAGTAAATACAAATAAGAAAACATCCGAATATGTAAAATTAAAGTGAGTGTACCATGATTTTTGAACGAGCGAAGCGAGCGACTCCTTTTAACTGTTTTGACATAGACTTTTATTTTCTTTATTTTTTTTGCTTCTACCTGGATGCCAATTCTTGAGATTCACGTTTTGAAACCGTATTGTCTAAAACGTAAAAAAGTTGATGGCTATAACCAATAGTTGTCAACTGTTTCAAGTTTTATACAATGCAAACGTAAAACGGTTTGAAATCGTGAATCTCGAGTATTGGCCTCCTGGAGCAATACAAGTTTCACCGTTTCTCACTGATTGGTTATAATTTTAACATATTTTTCTGATTGGTCGAAAATGAAAATAGACAGTCATCAATATAATATAGTCATCAAATTTTGCTTACCTATTAAATCTACAGTTTTCTCTCATTTTACAAATATTCATCCCAATCGGTCAAGAAAGTCTACACTTATTGTCAATCATACACTTATTGACATTTTTAACTGTTTAAAATATATAGACAGAATTGAGATGGTATCGAAATGAATGGGAATTAAATTCCAAAGCTACTTGGATCAGATTTTCTGTAGGTAACCAGAGTGTATAGAAGAATAATCTCAGTTTCAATGAAAGCAGATACATTTATGTTGATTTAGTATATCATAATATTTCAATTCAATACGGATGTTATATGTTTTTGTGCTTTCCAAAATATCGGTACGAGATGTTGCGCCTTCGGGTGCTCGCTCATCAACGCGTTACACCGAGCGTTTGGTTTACATGCTATGAACGTATTCACTTCTTCTCCCGACAGAAACGACTGTCCTGCGGTTTCACAAACACACACTCGGTTTTTGCCAACCAAATCCACTACACAAATATTTATTGTTATCCTAAATCTACATTGTGTGAAAATTGTCATTGAAAACCACGACAAAAAAAACATTCAATTAGTAATAATTCGAGATTCCCCTCGAATTAATCTGAACATGAACAATAATATCCGGATAACAGCCATTCATTTATCTTGTGAAGTTCAAAGTGACGTCAGCACAAAGCATTCAATCCTGAAAGATAGCAACAACATGTTTTCAAAGTGCTACCAACTTGTGAATACTACACTCCCCTAGAGCGTGGATAATTGCCCTCGAGTGGCGATGTTTGGAATGATATTTGTTATGTTGGTAGTTGAAATAAAAAGCCCCCCTCCATCCCAACCCCCCTCCTCCCAGCTAGCTCGGCATTATCCGACGTAATTTATGCCCCTCAGCAATTCTATGCCCACCAGATTACTGGTGGAGGAATGTGGGGGTTGGTACACTCGTGGCAAGTGTTCTAGTGGCTCACTTGCTACTCACTTCACTGAAGCTTCAAAGCTCTGATTCAATTGAAATCTCGTGTTTAATGTTATGATACTAATACTGAGCTTTGAAATAAAATAACTCTCTACAAATAGGATTTGCTGGAAAAAAGAGAAGTGTTTGTGAACAGAGAAAAGCTTGTTTATAAACAGAGAATTAACAGCTTATATCCGCCAATATCGAGTATGTATTAGCCCTTCAAATAATTTGCAAATGCTAGATGAAAGAGCATATCTTTTTAGATTTTTACTATGTTTTCCGCGTTATTTTTGTGTTACAGATAAAAATCGTTCGTCTGGTCAAACTCAAATTTGGTACAGAAAAACATATCTTCAGGAAATACTTCGTATTGGTCGAGAATTGAAAATGATCACTTTCTCAGATTAAACTTTGCAAAGACATTGAGTGAAATTTTACGATCTTTTAGCTAAATTCGGCAAGAATTATAGAGCTGTTAGCATTTGAATCTAACTTTGAAACACTATCAAAATGTTTATATAATTCTACAAATAAATGTTTTATATGACATTATAAGGGAAAGCAGGCTAAATTGTTCTAAATTGTTATCAGATATGTATGGATCAATATTGCGTATAATTATCATCCGTTAACTAAAATATCTATCATGCAAATAATTTCTCTATAAACATAAGCCATTTGGTCAGCAGACAGTTTTCTTTATCCCCGGTACGTTTTGATGGGTGAAACAAATCTCATGCCTGGATAACAAATTAATTATCTTTTTCAAAATTTTACATAAATAGATGTTAGGATAGTCGAAGGGTGTCAGCCTCATGCTCTGCAGAAGTTGCGTCCGCAAGTAGATATTTGCGGATGTCAGTCCTCAACACCACAAGACCGTGAGCTAATAATCTTATGGACCGAATCCAGTAGACTCAGGCCACTTGCAGAGATAAATCTGGAAATTCTTTTGAGCATGAGGCTGTATATCTACAGATAGATATGGAGAACATCTGTGCATTTTAGTCAGAGTTTAAACGCTCTTGAGAGTTTAAACGTGTAAGGACATACAAATGCCTGCAGTGAAATTACTGAGAATCCCACGCCTATGTCCCTACACTTGCAAGAGAATGTGTGATACTTCACTGCCCAGGATATCTTACAGATTACACACTTCATTACTTTCGAAATATCAATAATTTAACAAAATAAATATACATATTATAACTAGTTTTCACCGAGTTCATCACATTTTACTACACGATTCCGATATTTAAACGCTTAAACGCCCAGCTGACGTTTAAGAAACCTACAAATCATCTTGACATATTCAACCTAGATGATGATGTCTGTCTTAAACGCGTCGTAGCTGACGTTTACATAATTATCTAGAGCCCTATTCTGGAACATTTGAATTTCCAATTCTGATGGACTTCGAATCAATGCAATGTTAAGAGGGCTTGGTAGTGAGCGTGGCCTTGACGAGTTTTTAATCTTTTTTTATCAATATCTTTTACCAGTGTAATTGTTAACAAAATAGGGCTATGGACGTGAATTCAGAACAGTTCAATGAAAATAATTTCATAGTTTGGAATAAGCTATTAGTTTTATTGTGTCCAACAGGTGTTTAGAACCCGAAAATTACTAAATATTCGGGTTCTAAACACCTGTTGGACAAAGTAAATCAAATAAACCATTACAAGCTATGGAATTATTTTCATTGAACTGTTCTGAATTCACGTCCATAGCCCTATTTTATTAACAATAACACTGGAAAAAGATATTGATAAAAATCGATTAAAAAACTCTTCAAGGTCAAACTCACTACCCAGCCGTCTTAATCCTTATGGCCTTGACCGGATTCCATCAGAATGGAATTGGGAAATGTTCTAGAATAGACCCCCAGTCCACATGTGGTTAGAAGCTGTCGGCTATTTGCTCGCCGTACCTCTTGTTTTGCATGTGACTGTACGCGGGCCGAGGGGGAAGGGCGACAAGAGGGTGGTTAGGGGAAGGGGGGTGCTGTTCTATTTGACAGAATAAACCAAAAAATATTCCCGACACTCTGCGGCGGGTTTACACGGGAATAAAATGTACTTTGTAACATTTTTCAACTTAAAATCCTGTCCTATTACTCATCCGAGCCACAGATTTTAGTTCGCGCTGGCGACGCTATTTGGACGCTTGGAAATGGGCGTCGCGGCGCTTGCTGGACGCTTGGAACGAGCGTCCCGGCGCCTCTTGTACGCGCTACACAAGCCTATATACGACACGTGCAAATGCAATACTCTTGCTTGAACACCTTCACACGCAGAGTAGGTACCTTTTTTCTAATATTCTTGACCAGTTTACGGATTGTAAGTCAAAATTTGAAAGAGATTCGACAACCCTAGGAATTTCAGCTTAAAATGTTGTGTATTTATATTTCTAATAACAACCTATGTACAACGGAAAATAGTCACAAATGAATCAAAAGAGCATTGCGTGAAAAAATACATACATTGTGATATGTTTAATTTATTAATGAGGATTTCGGTTGAAGAACAGTGACAAATCGTGCGGCGCTTTACGATGCTCATACCATGTTTATTACTTTACGTACATAAGACCTACAGGTCTTATGCAATACACGCATGTGCACTTTTCCATTTATTGACTTTAAACCACTACAAAATTCACATTATTTTAAAAACGTTTAAATCACTGCCTTCAATTCATCGAATATGAAAACTGAAAGAAAAACTTGAAAATACACATAGCAATTTGATGTGCACGTTGGGAAGATTGTAATTAATTAATGAAATCAAATAATTAATTGTTTTATTTTGAGTTAACTACACGTCTTAATCGTTGCCCATTAGAATTTTAGAATTTTATTTTAAACCGGTAAACATGCTTGCAAAAGTTTTAACTTGAATCTCATATACGTATTTCTCATAGTTTCTTGTAGCTAACTTGGTCCATGGTTGACGCTGCAGGATAGAGTTTAACTCATTGTACTCTACATTCTCTCCGAATCTCTTCGAAACAGTCCCCGAGTTCATCCCGCGGCTTCAGAATGTCATCTAGACGTTGCGAATGACGTCATTTCTTCCTTGTTTCAAGATGTCTGTGCGGTGCTGACATCTATAGGTCTCAATTAACACAAGTGCTCGGTGTCTCTGTCGGTAATGTAGTAGTACAGTTTCATTTACACTAGTGTGACGTAGGCTATGAATTACTACATATCGTTTTACACAAATACTATGCCTTTAGGACACCGTAATTAAATTTGTATGTGTTTTTAGTTTGAATATAATGCTATTCTACTATACAGCTATTGTTAGAGCTTCCATAACCTTCAATAATCACAAAAACACCACTTATTATCCGTTTCAAACTTTGCGTACCTACTGTCACATTGAAATTGAACACAATACAGACTTATAATGAGTTTAAATGAGTTTAAATGAGTCATTAAGTCTTAATATTATTTACTGGTCTGAATTGTACTTTCTAATACCTTTAAAATATGAATAACAGTGTCCTAGGTATGTTGTATACATAATATCATTGTACAACGTAATGTATAGTCTTTCACGGCCTAGCAGAGAAGCTAAGATGTCTGTGCGGTGCTGACATCTATAGCTCATGTTTCAATTAACACTCGACGTCTATGTCGGTAAATCAGTTCTAATTACTCATGTGAGACTGGGAGACTGGTTGATATGTGAGGCGTTGTAGTGCTTATGACGTAATAGGATGTGTCTGAAGTGGTCTGCTTCACCTTTCATCGGGATCACGTCTACACAACGCTCGGTGTAACGCGTTGATGAGCGAGCACCGATACGTGCAACATCTGCAAGCAAACAGGGTCAACGCAGTCAATGATAACTTACTTTATTTCTGATATGCATTTCAACATGTTATTCACTTTGGAATTATTGAATAACAGATCAGTGCAGTGAATTTGGTACTTTTGGATAGATCTCTATTGACAGCTATTTCAAAAGCGCTTAAAATTACATGAAAAATAGAAAATAGATACTTGACTGATTGGGCTGAAAATGAATAATACTTTGATTTCCGCCAAACTGAAGATAACTGTTTTAACCCCTTCTGTAGTTATGACGTGTCAGACCCGCCAATTGGCGCTTTGAATTCAAATCATTCCAGTTCACTTGATTCCTCATGGATGGTGTTAGTAGTACCCATTATTGTAGTTGAAGGGTTAGAGAATGGAACTAAGTCACTGTTGAGTCGATAAAGTAGCGTTTTACTTTAAAATCCAGGTATTAAGATTAGTATTCAGCATTTCCTTCAAATTAAATGGATTCATTAGGGCCAAGTATTTTCAGAAAAATTGAGTATTGAAGGGGATTTTAAACAAATCTGATGATTTTGCTGGATTTTGGATTTGGATTTAATGAAAATGTGAACTAGTAAGAACATTCTATTAAAATTTCAGTATGAAAACCATAGGCATAGGTAGTCCTATATACGCAAAATTCAGCTCGATTGGAAAGAAGTTATTTATATACGTTAAGACGGGTATTCATATTTTAAAGTTGAATAAGACCAACATTATTTTCTCAGTCTACTTCAATACTGAAGACATCTAATATAATGTGTGTTATCTACAGTTCCACTGAATCATCTAAATAACATGTAGACGTCCCAATAATCAGGTTATGCAAGTAAATGCCCGGAGTGTTTTACAGGAAGATGTTGGAATATCGCTGGTGCAAAACCATGAGAAGAAACCTCCTGATTGGACGTTTCCATATGGTCTCAAGATAAAACTGCACTCAGTAACAGCAAATGTGCAGTGAATTATGCAGTCACTTTATTTCTATCACTAGAAGCAGAAGCTTTATGCTCGTGGATATTATGACTTGATGATAGCAGAGGAGATTTACAGTAATTTCCTTCTGCTGAGCAACGCTATTTCACAGTGGTGTCATATTTCATAGGAAAACGTTCTGTCTAACTAGTTTTAAGTGAATCATTTTAGTGCATATAAACTCTGGAGGGAAACATATAACTAAATGATTTCCAAGTAGCAGTGCAATTACAATGCTGATTCATATTTAAATACATGTCTCAATTGTCAATAGAAAATTACCCACATCTTGATTGACTAACATTGAAATAAATGCAAAGAAAATTAGTTGAGAGTGCGAATATATACTATTTGAAAGTGTGAATATAGGTACCATATAAAAGTTTAACAGCTTATTTTGTTTGCACGTATTTCAATGTAAACTTATAAATTCGTATTTACGCCATCAAATCCCTCAAAACGCTTTCTCTCAGGGTTGGATGTAAATACCAACAATCTACAAAGTGATTATTATGATTGCTGGAAGCCTGCGCCCTCTACTGGTGTACCAATCAACTAATTGAATGTCTCTCTTTGCTTGCAGGTAAGATCACGTCCTGTGTCGTGCTCGGTCGGTGCAGTAGCTGCTGTATTTATCTGCAGAGCAAGCGAGGTAGGATCGGAATGCATTTCATTAGCGTTTGTGCGCGGGAGTACAATAGCAGTACAGATGCTGTCAAATGTGACAATTTATTTTCATAAATCGTTTCCCCCAGTTTGATAAAATGTCTCTTCGTATCGTCTCATCTTCAGCGATCATCTCTGTTGAACGACAAACATGGACTGACCAGTGATCAGGAACCTTTGCTTTGTACTTCGGCTCGATGAGATATGATGTCTGAAAGAGCGACAAATCAGATGACAGGTCGTGACCCCAAGTCGTCGGTGAGAATAGACACAGAAATAGCCAACGAGATTTATGGCAGGTGAAATGTCTGAAACAAAGTAGAGGAGAAGAATATTATTTGACGCAATAGAATAGGAGAATAGATAGATTATGAAACAAAATATCTCAATTTATGGGACTTTAATATTATTATTGTTTTAGAAGTTGTCAAGATATTAATCTAAAGTGTCATGCTCTTTTACCTTACTGCTGTCTGATGGAGATTTGAATGTGTGAGAATCGATTTATTTGGATACGATTTGAGACGATTGGATAAAATACATATTTTGGGTTGTTAGGTCGCACATTTTGAAATATTTTGGTAATGAGGCGGCCGTGGTCTATCCGTAGGTAACCATCCAATCATTTTCCTCTGGACTGACAGAATTAGCACGAGAGCTTTCCTGATGAACTACAGTGTGAGGCCCTATTCTATAACATCAACATTCCCGATTCGTTCTGAATCCGATTCACGGACATATGAATTAACATTGCACCGAATCGGATTCTGGTCGACGCGATTTTTAAAGTTATATAATTGATTCAAGTTGATTCCAGCAAGGAGGCCGAATCTTGAGCTTTCACATTTTGAAACCGTTCACGTTATAATTGTTTTAAACTTGAAAATGCTGACAACTAGGCCTTAGCAAAGATAATTAAAGCAGCCTTAAGACGGCTGGGTAGTAAGTTTGACCTTGAATAGTTTTTTAATCGATTTTTATCAATATCTTTTTCCAGTGTAATTGTTAACAAAATAGGGCTATGGACGTGAATTCAGAACAGTTCTTTGAAAATTATTACATAGTTTGGAATAAGTTATTAGTTTTATTTTGTCCAGCAGGTGTTTAGAACCCGAAAATGTAGTAATTTTCGGGTTCTAAACACCTGTTGGACACAATAAAACTAATAGCTTATTCCAAACTATGAAATTATTTTCATTGAACTGTTCTGAATTCACGTCCATAGCCCTATTTTGTTAACAATTACACTGGAAAAAGATATTGATAAAAATCGATTAAAAAACTCGTCAAGGCCACGCTCACTACTCAGCCCTCTTAACATCAAATTTTTTATGATTTATATAATGAAAACGTACCTAAAACGGTTTCAAAGCGTGACATCTCAAGGTAAGCCTCCGTGCTGGAATCAACTTGCTCCTTAGTAAACATGTTTTGTCATATCTTTCACATAGTTTTCCCCTTAACGTCGCTAATTACAGTGTAATAACCGTGTTTTAACTGTAATCAGACGCGACGTTCTGATGAACAGGCGTCTCCACCAGCCAATTAGATCTCTCCGTGAAGCAACATAATCACCTCTTGCAGCGCGCTAATTGGCTGAGTCGATGAGATGTAACTCAGTTAGCCTCCAGTGACGTCATGCAAGCGCATCATATCTGACTCACTTCCGGTGGCGCGCTTTGATGTCGTATCGCGACCTTAATGTAGTTCAATCAAAAGCAAGAAGTATGTTGATGGTACACTCAGTTCAATTTGACTACAGCAATTTTACAATTTACAACTCGAATATCTGGATCACATTTCACAATTTTGATCTAAATTAATTTCAACACCGTTATATGAAACAGGGTTCTTGGAACTTGGCTATCTATCAACATTGTTAAATTTGACTCCATTAATTTTGTTTAAATATAAAAGCTAATAGACGATTCCATAAAGTACTATCTGAGAGGCACAGGTTTCTAAGAAAATGTCACTTGATTTCCACATACCTAATGTAGTGTGTCAACAATGAGTTACACACTACAATACGTATCTGGAAATCAAACTGCATGTTAATTATTTAAGAAACCAGAGCCACTCAGAACTTTATGGAATTGTCTTTTTCCTAGAACTCTGTGCAATGTAATGTGAACAAGTTATAATGAGAGGTTATTCCACTTCTTGCACAAGTTCTTTGTAGACAAGCTAAAGGACAAACTTCTTGATCCGATTATTTTATAGACAGCTTATTTTAACACCATCAAGTAAGTCATTTATCTAGAAATTTGATATAGATCTTTCGACGAATTAGAAGAATTGCGCCAATTACTTACGTTATCAAGAAAAATATGAGACAAATTTTTAGGCAATGCATTGTTTTTGATAGAAAACAAAACTCATATCTGTCATCTTGCAAATTACAAAAGAAAATGATTTTGGAACATCGTTTCCACTATCCCAAAGTTCTGCAAAACAGCGGAATCATTCGTCTTTATAATTACGTGTTGATCTAATTGATCTGAGATACTTTGAGAGAATCACCGCCGATTGGATTCTATAGAGAACTGTTGCTCGGCCAAGAAGATAACTTTGTGTCCCCGCCTGATTGTTCGACATAAACGCGTCGGACATTGTCGCCGTCTGATTGTCCAAGCAATCGACGCCCTGATCCCTCGACGCCCGGCGTCTTGCGGCGTCCCCCCCCCCCCCCCCCCCCCCACACCCGAGACAATGGTAGTCACTCATCCGTTAGTTCAAATTCGATCCTGCAGGGGCGCTCGTGTCGCAGCAAACATCGCGAGGCTTTTGTCTTGCGATCCCCCCTCATGGATTCACCCCCTCACCCCCCACATGGATTTACTCCCGCAGAGTTCCAGATTTTCATACAAATAGTCGCCGGAGTCGACGTGAAAGAAAAACCAATACAGCGTTGCCGCGGCCTCGATACAGTTTAACATGCGTCGCGATATGGCAACGTTGTGACGTAATCAGGTAATCGCTGAGGTTATAGTTCTAGATAACGTCGTCGCGGCAGCACTTACCAGCACAGATGCTGCCGGAGTGGCGTTCCCGCCTTCACGCGTCTCCTAATGGCGATCGCATCAAATATTAATGGAAAACCCAACTTGAATGCAGTTCTATAAAGTTGGTAGATATACCGGAATATGGCGAGAAAATGTGTGTCTCTTAAACAAAGATGGACGACGCGGGAGGACTTCATTATTTATTTGTTATTTATTGCTCGACTTCGTAGATATTTCATGAAGAGCTCGCTATAAGATATTTAGGCTGAGTGTTTTATTGAAATGGGAGAGAAAGTTAAATTTTTTGTTGCGTTTTCTTTTCGTTTATTTCGTCGATGGCTAAAAGGCATGGCGAACTATTTCGCAGCGCGGATGTAAAGTAGTGCATGTAATATTCATATCGCTGCGCCTGTATTAGTCAAGACGTTTAATATGCGATCTTCGAAGTTGCTTTCCTCCAGAGGTTTGACGATTTGCATACGCAGCTGGCGTGACGTCATTCAGGAACTATCCCGACATTTACATAATAATCTCCGAAGAAAGATAGAGTTCAAGCTTGGCTCGCACATTTTTATTTAACAATTGAAGAATATTGATGAAAAACGCTTAATTGCAGATCTGGAATTGAAGAAATTAGATTTTGAAAGAAAAGCATTGAGGAAAGAGAAAATTAAAGAAGCTGCTACTTGCTGCTACAATGGCGTGTTTTAGAAAACAGCCAGCATATGAATTTAATAATATCTGGATTTTAACGTTAAAATTTCAAATGGAAGAAAAAATGCAACAAGTAATCTATAGCATCTAGTTCTTTCCTCTATCTATTGTTTCTTTTTCCAAGGTTGTTATAATTCGTTAAAATTACTACAGGTTCTTTGCTTTTATTTACTTCTTTGAACATGTAAGAGTTTTTTTACGCTGTAAGTCACATTCGGATTAAACTGAGATAAACGAAGTATTATGTTGAAACTTGTATCTACGAGGCATGTTAAAAAAATACGCGGACTGATTTAATAGCGCGGCAATCCTACGCTCCGTAGGAGAGCAGTGCGGTTGGCAGCATTGTTTAGCATGACTCTTCCTGAGCACAATTGTTTTTTCAGATTCTTCTTTATTGTGAAGTTACAGCTGTTATGGTGAAACAAGATTTTTGTGAAAGGCGTTTTTTTTGATAATTTGGGAAATTAATGAAAAAGGTCTCTTCAGAGGGTCTCTTCAGTTTTTGGGGTTTGGGGGACGTCTCTTCGCCGGTCATGACACGTTTCAAAAAGTTTTCCTCGTCATTTGCCACTTCAAGAAGTACCTGAATTACCATGTCAACAAATTATAACTGTAAGTTGCAGATGAGATGAGTGGCTGAAAAGTTTGTTCCGAGACTTGTGACTGAGGTTTGTCAGCAACTTCTTGAAATGGCAAAATTACGATGAAAACATTTTTGAACGTATTTGAGTTCATACGGCACCCATTGAGACAAGAAAATAGGCAATTTTTCACCAAAATACAACTAATTTTTACTAATTAAAGAAGAAAAAATTAAAAAATTAACCATAATATAATCCCTAAGTTTGTCTTTTATCTAATCATGATCAAAATTTCAAATCATTTCTTTAACCCATTTTGTCTCCAATCGTATCCAAAAGTGTCTGCAACAAGCGGCAACATCGCTCGCTCTTGCAGCAACTTAACCCTGCGATCTAGCGGGCACACGAGTCAACTGAAAAGTGATCTCGGCTAACAGATGTAAAGCGGCTGTTCCTTTATCAGCAATGATCCCACACCGGGGTGATCACTCGTGCGTCGCGCCTACACGGGTCGGCAACTGTTTGCCCAGCGCCTCCCATATGTCTCCCACGTGACCGGCATCCATGTGGCACTGACTGCGCAGAGGCTGTGCGCACGCAGCGCTGTGTGACGCGTTGATGAGCGAGTATGATCGTGTGGCGTGTGAAAGTTGCTGCTCGATAATAGACTTTGGAAATGCTCATGCTTTGAAAAGCATGGGTCAAAGGAGCAATGACAATATTTTTTTTAATTTAAATTTTAAAAAATTTCGAAAGAAACAAAGAATAAAATGTTTGTAAAATGGCAATAACACTGATAAAATATTGCTCCCTATGACCATGAAAAATTTAAAGTTGATTTGTCAAACGGTTCCATTTTGTATTTCAAAAAAATTAGAGGATCCCAATAAAAATGTAAACCCTTGACACCTCTTGTGACAAAGATCAATTGGTTAAACGGTTTGACTTAAACTTAGGAAAAAGGTAAAACAGGTGAAATAGAAATTTAGTTATCAAAATACTTATTATAGCCATAACAAAAAACTAAGTAAAGTAAATATTTATATTTATTCAAATATTCCCCTGTCGTCCACCATTTACCTAGTACCACAATAGCCACCAGAGTGCAGTCGTGTTCCTTGTTTTTGTCACGTGACCTGCATCCATGTGGATCTGACTTGATCGACTGCGCATCAGCTCTGCGCACGTCCAAAGCTCTTGCCGATGAACAAGATATGCCACTGTCACGTGACTCGCGTGCTATGTGTAGTGACGTCAACAAGCGAAGATATTAGGATTGATGGCCGACAGTTATTTACTGTTGTGTGGACCAATAGAAGACAGCCTTTTATACCTCTGTGTTTGTTTTTATACGACATATACTCGGCAAACTCAAAGGACTTACAGTTTGTTTGCTTTTACTTCGGTAACGGAATTGAGATATGAGAAATTAAAGGGCTTAAAATGTTAATCCAAGTATAAATGTTGGTCCTCTCAGCACTCAGACAGCTTCTACTGGGAATTCATTGAACCACGCTGGGAGGTTACACAGTAGTTTAGTGAGTAATTAAATGGAGAATATGTAGCGTAGGAAACGTCACTAAGGGACTCCTATGACACTTTGTCTTTTGATATTTGGTTTCAATTTTTCGTTTTTGTCTGCACTGCCCAGGTTACACCAATGTGATCTTTTCACAGGTGATACCGTTTGACCGATCAACTTTTAACTTTAAATGGTCGTTAGGAGTTAGGACCAACAATCTTAGGAGTTTTTGACAGATTTCAGACATGTTTTGCTTGTTTTGGCGTCTTCTTTATGCACAGAAATAGAAACCCAGAAAAAAACACTCCGTGTAAAAAAGGCAGCCAAGTCTCTTTACTTAAAAAAAAATCAACACCGAAAAGGAGTGATATCAAAAAAGGAGCCAAGTCAATGACATTTCCAAATATTTAATCGTATCTTTGAAATAAAAGTATAAACACCGAGAAATACTTTACAAAAGGACTTGGCGCATCGTTTTTTTAAAGACATCATTCTATCCTAAAAGTGGAAAGATTATTAACAAGTAGGTACATATTCCTCTTTTTATTTGAGCCAGTATCTATGAATCAAGCTACTTTTGGTAATGGCTATTTTATAATTTTGTAATGGCGATAGAAGAAAGATGTCATGCTGTAATAGAAGTAATAATAAGGGAGGTAGAATTAAATAACAAGGAAGTGGGCTCATATATATTCTTATAGCACTGTTAATATGGTGATATTAGAAGGATATCTTTTCATAATTTGATCATGACTGAAGGAAATCATGAAAAGTTGTCAAATAATTACTAACTATTTATAGAACACTATTATATTATGGCAGTAAATTATTATGGTATATATTATACCATTATATGGTATATATTATTATGGTTTTAATAGTTGTTCAATGTGACTTCACTGTGTACTTTGTGAAATGTATTGTTATAAAATGTGGATTAATAGAAATGTATTTCATTGTGAGAAGGTATAACGCATGAGACTTAATTATGTTGACCACGAAACAATAATATGAAGATAACTATTGTATATTTATTACAAATATAGGCAACAAGTTTCATCGCGTACATATTCAAATAGAAAATATTTTACAGTAGGTATGTAGGTATAATATGTAATTGAAAGTTGTGTCCCTATTATTCTAAAATTTCTAAATTACGGTTGTATATAAATGGCATATGCTTATGAATAGAAAAATGTCTTTAAAAAAACGATGCGCCAAGTCCTTTTGTAAAGTATTTCTCGGTGTTTATACTTTTATTTTAAAGATACGATTAAATATTTGGAAATGTCATTGACTTGGCTCCTTTTTTGATATCACTCCTTTTCGGTGTTGATTTTTTTTTAAGTAAAGAGACTTGGCTGCCTTTTTTACACGGAGTGTTTTTTTCTGGGATATCACTTCTTTTGTTAGTTTATTCATACAGCTTGTAGCACATGTCCGAGCAAGGACTAATTTCTTTAAAAAAATACGCCTCAACCGATTAGGATAGGTACTAAGAAATTACAATCGGTCCAGCCGTTTTCGATATATTATAACGTCCCTTCCGGTTTTGAAATGGCGGCCGAAATTAATGTCGTCTTGAATTCATAATTATTAGTCCTACAAAATTGCATAATTTGATTGCAATCGGTACAGCCGTTTTCGATATATTATAACGTCCCTTCCGGTTTTGAAATGGCGGCCGAAAATAATGTCGTCTTGAATTCATAATTATTAGTCATACTATTTCCAAAATTTGGTTGCAATCGGTACAGCCGCTTTCGATAATGACGTCACTTCGGTTTTAACAATGGCGGCCGAAAATAATGTCGTCTTTAATTCATAATTATTAGTCCTACACATTTCCAAAATTTGGTTGCAATTGGTACAGCCGTTTTCGATATATGACGTCACTTCCGGTTTTGACAATGGCGGCCGAAAATAATGTCGTCTTTAGTTCATAATTATATTAGTCCGACATAATTCTAAAATTTGGTTGCAATCGGTACATCCGTTTTCGATATATGACGTCACTTCCGGTTTTAACAATGGCGGCCGAAATTAATGTCGTATTGAATTCATAATTATAAGTCCTACACAATTCCAAAATTTAGTTGCAATCGGTACAGCCGTTTTCGTTATATGACGTCACTTCCGGTTTTAGAAAATGGCGGCCGAGAGCACTGCAACCTTGAATTTATAATTATTTACAATGTATGTTTACTAAATATCTATTTAAAAGTATAAAGTGGTGAATTTAGTGTCCTTTAGAATATTAATGACGTCATTTAGCATTTTTATGACGTCATTTCCGGTATAGGTAATAAGAAAACAATTTAGTTTTATCTAGTTGATACTTCATGAATGACCTTCTGAATTCAATAGCGCTAATTTCCGTCAAATCGCTCATGCCGTTTTCAATATATGACGTCACTTCCGGTTTCATTTAGTGGTTCCAGCCGCCATTTCCGGTACCGTTAATTTGTATATTCATTTATCCCAATTGATTTTTCAAATAGATTGCAGAATGAATATACAGGAGCTAGTTCAGTGGCAATCGGTACAGGCGTTTTCGATGTATGACGTCACTTCCGGTTTCAGGAATGGCGGCCGAGAACACTGTGTATTGAAATTATAATTTTGTATTGTCTTTGTTACAATGTAAGATAATGATATGTGTATTTAAAGTATAATTTGATGAAATAAGCTAAATATTGCAAATTTATGACGCCACTTCCGGTTTAGAATATAAGAAAATTATATTTTTAAGTAACATACTTCATATAGATGACCATCTCAACCGAATGGCGCTAATTTCGTTCTAATCGGTCCAGCCGTTTTTCATATATGACGTCACTTCCGGTTTAAAAATGGCGGCACAAAAAATCACAAGAGGCAAGGTATCATCAGACGCCAAAAGTGCATATGTGGTAAAAATTTCAGGTTGATCGGTTCAGCTGTTTAGGCTGTGGCGGTGATAGCAACGTTTCGTGATATCATCAGAATCATCATCATCTTCAGAATCAGAAAGTGGTGTAATTTCACTGTTTTCTCGGTCCTCTAGCGCGCAAATGGCATAACCTATTGTTCCCAAATTTGGTATATGTAGTGGGGTGGGCCATAGCTCGAAATTAAGATATTTCGCAACAATGTGAGATTTACCAATTTTGAGATCCAGTAGGCCGAAAATGCCATGTTGTTGCTTACAGTAAAAGTAGTTGGTCTGCTCCTCAGTTTATATAGGCATTTACGGTATGTTGAGATACTGTGAGTGTACGGTACGACTTGGCTGTGTGGAGCGACCGCTCCACTAGATACAAAGTTAACACTGCTTTTTTACCTATCGTCTTCTGGTACCTAGTCAAAGTATGCAGGTACGATGAAGAGAACATTGAAGTAAAAATGAAACAATCACGAGAATTAATAACAACCTTACCTAACTTCAACCCTTAAAATTCCACAGCCAAGTTTGTGACTTTATTGATTATTTTGTCTATTGCCTCTAAATTATTATAAGACAAAATATTGCACATAAACATGATAAATAAAGCTAATTTAGAAATAAAGTACCTATACAATAATTTTGCGTGAATAATGGATAGACACTCTGTATAAAATTTACCTAATTATTCATTTCTTCTTGTGATAGATTAAGAAACATGGTGAATAATACATCATTCATTGTCCGACTATTACAGAGCTGCATCTCGAAGGTGGATTCGCTTATAGATACACCCCTTTAATAATGAACCTGGGGACATTTACGTTATTGTTATTGTTTTGACGTCAAGTTTGAATCAGTCACCTACGGAACCTGCACAACCTGTATTACTGAATGACGCCAGAATAGAACGAAAATGAACAACAGAAGGATAAAATAATAGTTCTGTGATGCTCTGTACTCTATTTGTATCCATGCACTGATTGTTAATGCAAGGGAGTTGATAGATAAACGGTTGGATCTTATATTGAAAGGAAAGCAATCGATTTGCTGCTTCTCGTCTCTTGTGTTCAACGTTATGCATGAGACATTTACATGTGATAGAAATATTCATGTTTCCACCGCAGTCTGGCCATGACGTCATAGGCGCGACAGCCAATTACAACGCGGAGTCTAGCGATGACGTCATAGGCACGTCAGCCAATCACAACGCGGAGTGTAACGATGACGTCATAGGCGCGATGACGTCATTGCCGCGACAGCCAATCACAACGTGGAGTCTAGAGATGACGTCATATGCGCGTCAGCCAATCACAACGCGGAGTGTAACGATGACGTCATAGGCGCGATGACGTCATTGCCGCGACAGCCAATCACAACGTGGAGTCTAGAGATGACGTTATATGCGTAATGACGTCATATCCACGACAGCCAATCACAACGCAGTACCAGATATAGGTACCTGTTTTTAGCGACACTGATAATGCAGGAAATGGGATTGCAATTGATGGTTGGTAAACCAACTACTTAGTGTGTTGGTAGTTTTCATTACTTTTAACCCTGGTGTATTTGTTGGAAACTTTAAAAAGATTGAAAATTACAAATGGTGACAGATTTTGGTAGTGCTAATTTAAAAAAATATTTCAATTGAACTGAATTTTGGCATACTTTTAAATTGCTTCATGAATACTGTTTTTATTACCGTAATTTCGTTTCAGTTGAAGTTCAATTTATTAACGAAAATGTTGAGTTATACTGTTTTCAAATATTACCTACTACCTAATATTTATAAACAAATATACACTTAATATTTCGAAAAATAAGTTCCAAATTGTTAATGTTTATAATATAATCACCCTTCATTGACGATAGAAAGTATATAAATCATTTCTGAGACTTATTAGACACACCTTTATGTACTATGCATACTTTATGTGTTGACACCGTAAACCGCGGTGTCTAATAAACAATTTAGATTACGCTATGGCTTCCGAGTCAACGTGGAAAATCAAAAATACATTAAAATTTTAATTCAATTTATAATCCCACGTCTGCCACCAATTACAATTAAAACAAAAATAAAAAGTCGCTAATTCTCTTTCCAAATATTCCCGCAGACTCCCAAAAATAATTGCGTCTGGTAATACATCATTTTCGCTCGTATATTCATCGTATTTTGTAAACTGAATGTTCGTCATTCTGCTAGGAAATCTCCCATTTCCCCTCGCGTCTCTTTTCATTCTCGCTGTTCGCGATGTTTCGTAACGCAATTCGCGAGTAATTAAAGCTGTAATCTGGATTTGAATCGAGTCTTGGGGACTCAACAAGTAGCTGAGCGCAGCAGCCAGCTAACCTCGAGACAGTTCGACGTGTTTCACAGCGACAGACACATGTGAAGGGGACAGGGGAAGAACGCTATGAGTCACATTCGCATGAAACTAACATAAACGAAGTTTCATGTTGAAACTTGTATTTATCATCCATACATGTCGATATTTCAATAGCTATTTTCAAGACTTTGTGGCATAATCTTCTAAAAACCGAGTGAATATCCTGAAAGCTCAGAAAAATCACTGCAAAATGACACCTTAAACTAGTTTTAAAAAATTGACTTATAGGAAAGCGTTCTTTCCCTGTATTTTTCCACTGAAGTTTGTTATAAAATGGAGCTCAAACAACGAGTTTGCTGGTAGTTTTCGATTTTCTTTGGCTTTCAAATACAAAATATATTTTAAGCAAAAAGTTTATAATGTTAATTTGGTGGACAAAAATAATGTCATCAACTACACATACCAAACTATTTTATTTTAATTTTTGCATTGCATTTGTCATGTGTGTCAAATCTAGTGGAGCGGTCGCTCCACCCAGCCAAGTCGTACCGTACACTCACACTCACTCAACATACCGTAAATGCCTAATAAACTGAGGAGCAGACCAACCACTTTTACTGTAAGCAACAACATGGCATTTTCGGCCTACTGGATCTTAAAATTGGAAAATCTCACATTGTTGCAAAATATCTTAATTTCGAGCTATGGCCCACCCCACCCCATATACCGAATTTGGGAACAATAGGGTATGTCATTTTCGTGCTAGAGGGCCGTGAAATATGTAAAATTACACCACTTTCTGATTCTGAAGATGATGATTCTGATGATATCAGGAAACACTGTTGACAGCGCCACAGCCTAAACGGCTGAGCCGATCGATCTGAAATTTTTACCATATATGCACTTTTGGCGTCTGATGATACCTTGTCCTTACGAATTTTTTGTGCCACCATTTTGAAACCGGAAGTGACGTCATATCTTAAAAACTGATGGACCAATTGGGACGAAACTAGCGCCAAACGATTCGGATGGTCTTCTCAATGAAATATCAACAGTCAAAATAGAAATGTACTTTTACCGAAACCGGAAATGACGTCATAAAAATGCCAAATTTGAATGAAATCATCTCTTATAACAATAACTACATATTCAGAAGGCTTATAATGTTACATAGCATTTAAATACACAAATTTTAGGTGGCAGTGAAGTCAGCCGCCATTTTGAAAACCGGAAGTGATGCCATAACTCGAGAACGGCTGGACCAATTGGAACGAAACTTCCGCTATACTTTATAGCATATTATTTATAGCATATACATAGTAACAAGCACAACTTTTCTTAGCAACCAAATCAAAAAGGCGTATTTTTTTAAAGGAATTATAGTCTTTGGTTCCACAATATATGCTACAAATTGTAAGAATAAACTGAAAAAAGGAATGATATCCCATAAAAAACACTCCGTGTAAAAATACTAGCCAAGTCTCTTCAACTAAAAAAAAATAGAAGAAATCTAAAAATTCAGCACTGAAAAGTAGTGATATCAAAAAAAGGCCAAGTCAAAACTTTTAAAAATTACTTGGCGCATCGTTTTTCTATGGGATTATAGATATATTTTATGTATAGATGAGTATATTTGATTACCGACCTACTTCTATACTATTTATATGCACGATGCGCCAAGTAATTTTTAAAAGTTTTGACTTGGCCTTTTTTTGATATCACTACTTTTCAGTGCTGAATTTTTAGATTTCTTCTATTTTTTTTTTAGTTGAAGAGACTTGGCTGGTATTTTTACACGGAGTGTTTTTTATGGGATTACCTTTACATGTAAAACCATATAAGAATATAAGTTTCATGAAATTATATTTCAGTAAAACCGGTTTTTACGTGCTCTCATAATTTTAAACACTTGATTATGACAATATTGCCAGAGCACGACCAATGACATTCATTGAATGGTCATTTAAACTTAACGAAACTGCAGAGCATTGATAAAGACATACTTATCACCAGAAATAACACTTTCATTCATAATTCTGTGCCAAACAAAGTGTTATGGTGATGACTTTGTTTCCATGGTGATGATGCTTAACGTCAATGACGATTTCTGTTTTAAGAAAGGTTAATAGATTGTAACATTCGAAAATTTCTATCAATCTTTCTAAATCTTGTCAGCATTCATCCAGGCAACAAAAAATAGAATCTCTTTGTTCAACGATACACACAATATCTCAACGATAACATAGTTATTAGAACAATTATTATGACATATCATTTATAGAAAAACTATCTATTATGACAAAACAGCTTGTATTAATTGTCAAGACATTTCTGACATGTAATAAATCAAGTTGTGACGTTTATGATGTGTTTGCTCTTTGGAAATTAGAAATATGTAGGTATTATCGATATCGACAGATTACTTACAAACAAATACAAACCACAACCAGAATTATACCAACTCTATGGTGAGACACATTTCACTTTCATAACATAATTAATATTTTGAAATATAATTTACATTCAACTTCCCTGTTGCTTGAAATGAAAGTACACAAATCGAATAAAATTTACCCGAACAGATGTAAGAAATAAAAAAATATAAAATTACATAATTTTCTCCCATCTATACATTCTCGTTTTATTTAGTCCATTATTCTTTTAATTCATTTTCTTCTCTATCATATTATATTTCTTTAACCTTTCATATTTAAGAGCATTTACGAATATAATTTTTAATTACGATTTTTAATTATTACATTACTCGGCATATTCGACCAGACGTTTGCTAATTACATCAAAGCTTAGTCTTTCTTCTTTATTACTATTTTTCATTAATCGTTCAATGCAGTAATATAATTTTTAAGTTCGTATTTCGAAAAAAAAATCCAGTTATTTCATTTGGCATGAGACGGGTTCACGTTCACGTAACGGAACGGCAGTTGCGGTCGTGATTTCCTGGAAATGATTACGTTTTTGTCAAGATCCGTAAATTTATTCGGACAACCAATTATAATTCAATTCGATATCGTGCGAACCAATAAAAAACTCAAAACAAATCCGCGCGAACAAATAGAAGATAACGAATTTTTAAAAGCGTTCGATTTTTTTCCGAAGCCGAGAGGAGAAATGCTATCGCGTTTTTCTGCGCGCGAAAGAAAGTGATTGTGATTTGTGGCCCTGTTGGTCATTTATCTTAGTTTTTACGCCGCGGAGCTTTAAACTTTTATTTCATTGTGAATTGAACACCAGTTAAAGCGGGAGACAAATCTCGTCCTCGATTTCCTGCACGTGTCGGTGGTCCAAAGCTCTGCATATTAAGATAATCCGAAAATATGACAGATAATTCATCATCATTGTCAAAAGTGAGGAATTTACGACGATACAAGAATGAATACGATTTTTTATTTTTGTTTAAGCGTCGCCCTGTTCTGCAACTTGACGACGGATGAACGTTGATAATTACAGGTGGAAAGGAGACGGTCGTGGCCTTTAAGGAACCTTCCCAACATTTGCACCTCGACTGAGTTTTTCTCAGTCATGCAAGTACAGAGTTTTATTACATGAGCCATTTTACCTCCACCTGTAAATAAGTCATCTTCATTTGTAAGGCACCTCCAACTGTAAACTTGGCACTTCCACCTGTAAACATGGCACATTTACCTGTAAGCATGGCACCTCCATCTGTATATTCAACTTCATTTGTAATCACGGCACCTCCACCTGTAAACATGGCACCTCCATCTGTATATTCAACTTCATTTGTAATCAAGGCACCTCCCCCTAAAACATGGCGCCTCTAACTATAAACATGGCACCTCCACCTGTAATCATGGCACCTCCACCTGTAAACATGGCACCTCCATCTGTATATTCAACTTCATTTGTAATCAAGGCACCTCCCCCTAAAACATGGCGCCTCTAACTATAATCATGGCACCTCCACCTGTAATCATGGCACCTCCACCTGTAAACATGGCACCTCCATCTGTATATTCAACTTCATTTGTAATCAAGGCACCTCCCCCTAAAACATGGCGCCTCTAACTATAAACATGGCACCTCCACCTGTAATCATGGCATCTCCACCTGTAATCACGGCACCTCCACCTGTCAAGCTATCCTTCAACCTGCAAAACAGATGACGAAAGTTTCTCTCCGAGAAACGGCACTCCAATCACCGCCTCCTATAGCTCATTCATCGACCTCCGGCATCATTTCCGTGCAGGAGATTAGAGAAGGCGGTGGGATAACGTCACGCCAGCGCCTTCTCGATGTAAGACTCCGAGGATATTCAAAACACCGCCGTCTGGAAACAAAAGCGGGTGGAAAAAGCGCGGAAATATTCGCGCGAAAGGAGCGGAGAGATTCCTGGCGAATCGGCGGAGGGAAAAAAAGCTTTTGCTTAAATCGGAGGCTTTGGTTTGTTTTTACGACATTCCGAAGAAAACGGGAGATTTTTTTGCATTGTGTTTTAAACCAATAAGGATTCTAAGAGAAAAATCTCTGGGAATCGTCGACGATCGCAATGTAATTTGGAAGAGAGTTTATTATTATAAAGAAATTACTTCAGCAGCAGATTTTAGCTGCTTTTCTTGAATTTATATAATCTTTCTACATTCCACTGAAAGATTTATAGAGTTAACAATGGTTATTTACGCAAGGCCTATTTCGAACAATGTTTATACATATACCCAAATGAAAATAAAATCCTCTCCTATGCCACTGTTTTTGCTGTTGTTCATTCGGTGAAAGCCATACTGGTTCATTAATGGTGCTCACATTTTTTGCATCTAAAGGATTTAACTTTCTTGTTGGCAGACAAGATCCACTGATTGGTTGAAAAGTGTCATGAGGTTCATTTTGATCAATATCATAAAATACTTAACAACATGTCAGAAAAAAAACTCTCAGAAACTTAAACATTTATCAACATCATATGATGTACTGAAGTTGAACGAAATAAAAATGCTTAAAAGTCTGTCCTACGGGAACCTTTTTAATTTACATATTCTGCTCCCGGAGTTCATTACTCATGGAAAATTAATATCCAGAATAATATTCTTATTCTTCTTGCGAGTAAACTAAGCTCAAATCACCAAGACCGTCAATATTACTTCAACAAACTCTAAGTAGAATGTGGTGCAGCCCGGCATTCAGTGCCATGAGATTGTTCATACAGTTCGCTTTTCCTATGTTTGAACTCTCAACAGAATGCGCTGATGGTCAGTTTTTCTGCTTGGCCGAGAATGACTACATTGCGCGCTCACCTTGCAATGTAGTCTCTCTCGGCCTAACAGAACAACTGACGGTGGCTCCGTCTAGTGAGAGTTCATACATAAGAAAAACGAAGTGTATAGTTGTGATATGCCCCGCGTGAGTAGAAGAGCGCGTTGATAGTTGCAAACAGGGGTATTAGATCTCAGACCACGTTCCATGATTGGTCCCCCCTCCCCCCCCCCCCCCTGCCGGAAACTGAGCCGGTCTGGAATGTGCCCGCAAGTTGAGGGAAACCCAATTTATACCTTCGTTCAAGCGTTATTTTGGTTATTAGCCCCCCCTCCCTCACCTCAACAGGTCACGTGCCATGACGTCAGCCCCTGAGCACGGCACCTCCACTGGCGATGGTTGAGACATCAACACTTTGCTCCGTGATTCTCGACGTCTGTCATCTTTGAGAAGTCGATTTCATTGCGGGATGGTGGGGGAAATATTCGAAGATTCCCTACCAATACAGTAAGAGACCTGCGGGTTTCACTGATTAGTGAAGATATAATTCATCTAGCGTTGCTAATAAACAGATATCTTAAAAGTTGAGTAGAATTTGAATTATTGTTACTTAATAAGCCAAATTGCCACAAATTGTGCATATACCTATTTGAGTATAATTCTAATAAGTAAAAACCTACACTGCTTTTCACATATCCGTTATATATCAGATATCACATATCAGTTTTCTTATCAGTGAAAACGATCGTCAGCAGTCAAATGTTTTGGCATGTTTAGGTTTTCTTTGTAATGAAGTAAAATGTGAGGCCCAGATATTACACAAAATATCCATTAGGTATTATCCAGCTCGCATGGCTGTTGATTTCTAGCAAGATCGGTATCTTGGTTCCACCGGATTGTTAAATGTTTCATACTCCGCTTTTCCAATGGATACAGAACATGTTTTGTAAATGCTCGTAGTATCCATTAGGTATTATCCAGCTCGCATGGCTGTTGATTTCTAGCAAGATCGGTATCTTGGTTCCACCGGATTGTTAAATGTTTCATACTCCGCTTTTCCAATGGATACAGAACATGTTTTGTGAATGCTCGTAGTATCCATTAGGTATTATCCAGCTCGCATGGCTGTTGATTTCTAGCAAGATCGGTATCTTGGTTCCACCGGATTGTTAAATGTTTCATACTCCGCTTTTCCAATGGATACAGAACATGTTTTGTGAATGCTCGTAGTATCCATTAGGTATTATCCAGCTCGCATGGCTGTTGATTTCTAGCAAGATCGGTATCTTGGTTCCACCGGATTGTTAAATGTTTCATACTCCGCTTTTCCAATGGATACAGAACATGTTTTGTGAATGCGCGTAGTATCCATAAGGTATTATCCAGCTCGCATGGCTGTTGATTTCTAGCAAGATCGGTATCATGGTTCCACCGGATTGTTAAATGTTTCATACTCCGCTTTTCCAATGGATACAGAACATGTTTTGTGAATGCTCGTAGTATCCATTAGGTATTATCCAGCTCGCAAGGCTGTTGATTTCTAGCAAGATCGGTATCTTGGTTCCACCGGATTGTTAAATGTTTCATACTCCGCTTTTCCAATGGATACAGAACATGTTTTGTGAATGCTCGTAGTATCCATTAGGTATTATCCAGCTCGCATGGCTGTTGATTTCTAGCAAGATCGGTATCTTGGTTCCACCGGATTGTTAAATGTTTCATACTCCGCTTTTCCAATGGATACAGAACATGTTTTGTGAATGCTCGTAGTATCCATTAGGTATTATCCAGCTCGCATGGCTGTTGATTTCTAGCAAGATCGGTATCTTGGTTCCACCGGATTGTTAAATGTTTCATACTCCGCTTTTCCAATGGATACAGAACATGTTTTGTGAATGCTCGTAGTATCCATTAGGTATTATCCAGCTCGCATGGCTGTTGATTTCTAGCAAGATCGGTATCTTGGTTCCACCGGATTGTTAAATGTTTCATACTCCGCTTTTCCAATGGATACAGAACATGTTTTGTGAATGCTCGTAGTATCCATTAGGTATTATCCAGCTCGCATGGCTGTTGATTTCTAGCAAGATCGGTATCTTGGTTCCACCGGATTGTTAAATGTTTCATACTCCGCTTTTCCAATGGATACAGAACATGTTTTGTGAATGCGCGTAGTATCCATTAGGTATTATCCAGCTCGCATGGCTGTTGATTTCTAGCAAGATCGGTATCTTGGTTCCACCGGATTGTTAAATGTTTCATACTCCGCTTTTCCAATGGATACAGAACATGTTTTGTGAATGCTCGTAGTATCCATTAGGTATTATCCAGCTCGCATGGCTGTTGATTTCTAGCAAGATCGGTATCATGGTTCCACCGGATTGTAAAATGTTTCATACTCCGCTTTTCCAATGGATACAGAACATGTTTTGTGAATGCGCGTAGTATCCATTAGGTATTATCCAGCTCGCATGGCTGTTGATTTCTAGCAAGATCGGTATCTTGGTTCCACCGGATTGTTAAATGTTTCATACTCCGCTTTTCCAATGGATACAGAACATGTTTTGTGAATGCGCGTAGTATCCATTAGGTATTATCCAGCTCGCATGGCTGTTGATTTCTAGCAAGATCGGTATCTTGGTTCCACCGGATTGTTAAATGTTTCATACTCCGCTTTTCCAATGGATACAGAACATGTTTTGTGAATGCTCGTAGTATCCATTAGGTATTATCCAGCTCGCATGGCTGTTGATTTCTAGCAAGATCGGTATCTTGGTTCCACCGGATTGTTAAATGTTTCATACTCCGCTTTTCCAATGGATACAGAACATGTTTTGTGAATGCGCGTAATATCCATTAGGTATTATCCAGCTCGCATGGCTGTTGATTTCTAGCAAGATCGGTATCTTGGTTCCACCGGATTGTTAAATGTTTCATACTCCGCTTTTCCAATGGATACAGAACATGTTTTGTGAATGCGCGTAGTATCCATTAGGTATTATCCAGCTCGCATGGCTGTTGATTTCTAGCAAGATCGGTATTGTTAAATGTTTCATACTCCGCTTTTCCAATGGATACAGAACATGTTTTGTGAATGCGCGTAGTATCCATTAGGTATTATCCAGCTCGCATGGCTGTTGATTTCTAGCAAGATCGGTATCTTGGTTCCACCGGATTGTTAAATGTTTTATACTCCGCTTTTCCAATGGATACAGAACATGTTTTGTGAATGCTCGTAGTATCCATTAGGTATTATCCAGCTCGCATGGCTGTTGATTTCTAGCAAGATCGGTATCTTGGTTCCACCGGATTGTTAAATGTTTCATACTCCGCTTTTCCAATGGATACAGAACATGTTTTGTGAATGCTCGTAGTATCCATTAGGTATTATCCAGCTCGCATGGCTGTTGATTTCTAGCAAGATCGGTATCTTGGTTCCACCGGATTGTTAAATGTTTCATACTCCGCTTTTCCAATGGATACAGAACATGTTTTGTGAATGCGCGTAGTATCCATTAGGTATTATCCAGCTCGCATGGCTGTTGATTTCTAGCAAGATCGGTATCTTGGTTCCACCGGATTGTTAAATGTTTCATACTCCGCTTTTCCAATGGATTCAGAACATGTTTTGTGAATGCTCGTAGTATCCATTAGGTATTATCCAGCTCGCATGGCTGTTGATTTCTAGCAAGATCGGTATCTTGGTTCCACCGGATTGTTAAATGTTTCATACTCCGCTTTTCCAATGGATACAGAACATGTTTTGTGAATGCGCGTAATATCCATTAGGTATTATCCAGCTCGCATGACTGTTGATTTCTAGCAAGATCGGTATCTTGGTTCCACCGGATTGTTAAATGTTTCATACTCCGCTTTTCCAATGGATACAGAACATGTTTTGTGAATGCGCGTAATATCCATTAGGTATTATCCAGCTCGCATGGCTGTTGATTTCTAGCAAGATCGGTATCTTGGTTCCACCGGATTGTTAAATGTTTCATACTCCGCTTTTCCAATGGATACAGAACATGTTTTGTGAATGCGCGTAGTATCCATTAGGTATTATCCAGCTCGCATGGCTGTTGATTTCTAGCAAGATCGGTATCTTGGTTCCACCGGATTGTTAAATGTTTCATACTCCGCTTTTCCAATGGATACAGAACATGTTTTGTGAATGCTCGTAGTATCCATTAGGTATTATCCAGCTCGCATGGCTGTTGATTTCTAGCAAGATCGGTATCATGGTTCCACCGGATTGTTAAATGTTTCATACTCCGCTTTTCCAATGGATACAGAACATGTTTTGTGAATGCGCGTAGTATCCATTAGGTATTATCCAGCTCGCATGGCTGTTGATTTCTAGCAAGATCGGTATCTTGGTTCCACCGGATTGTTAAATGTTTCATACTCCGCTTTTCCAATGGATACAGAACATGTTTTGTGAATGCTCGTAGTATCCATTAGGTATTATCCAGCTCGCATGGCTGTTGATTTCTAGCAAGATCGGTATCATGGTTCCACCGGATTGTTAAATGTTTCATACTCCGCTTTTCCAATGGATACAGAACATGTTTTGTGAATGCGCGTAGTATCCATTAGGTATTATCCAGCTCGCATGGCTGTTGATTTCCAGCAAGATCGGTATCATGGTTCCACCGGATTGTTAAATGTTTCATACTCCGCTTTTCCAATGGATACAGAACATGTTTTGTGAATGCTCGTAGTATCCATTAGGTATTATCCAGCTCGCATGGCTGTTGATTTCTAGCAAGATCGGTATCTTGGTTCCACCGGATTGTTAAATGTTTCATACTCCGCTTTTCCAATGGATACAGAACATGTTTTGTGAATGCGCGTAGTATCCATTAGGTATTATCCAGCTCGCATGGCTGTTGATTTCTAGCAAGATCGGTATCTTGGTTCCACCGGATTGTTAAATGTTTCATGCTCCGCTTTTCCAATGGATACAGAACATGTTTTGTGAATGCTCGTAGTATCCATTAGGTATTATCCAGCTCGCATGGCTGTTGATTTCTAGCAAGATCGGTATCTTGGTTCCACCGGATTGTTAAATGTTTCATACTCCGCTTTTCCAATGGATACAGAACATGTTTTGTGAATGCTCGTAGTATCCATTAGGTATTATCCAGCTCGCATGGCTGTTGATTTCTAGCAAGATCGGTATCATGGTTCCACCGGATTGTTAAATGTTTCATACTCCGCTTTTCCAATGGATACAGAACATGTTTTGTGAATGCGCGTAGTATCCATTAGGTATTATCCAGCTCGCATGGCTGTTGATTTCTAGCAAGATCGGTATCTTGGTTCCACCGGATTGTTAAATGTTTCATACTCCGCTTTTCCAATGGATACAGAACATGTTTTGTGAATGCTCGTAGTATCCATTAGGTATTATCCAGCTCGCATGGCTGTTGATTTCTAGCAAGATCGGTATCTTGGTTCCACCGGATTGTTAAATGTTTCATACTCCGCTTTTCCAATGGATACAGAACATGTTTTGTGAATGCTCGTAGTATCCATTAGGTATTATCCAGCTCGCATGGCTGTTGATTTCTAGCAAGATCGGTATTGTTAAATGTTTCATACTCCGCTTTTCCAATGGATACAGAACATGTTTTGTGAATTCGCGTAGTATCCATTAGGTATTATCCAGCTCGCATGGCTGTTGATTTCTAGCAAGATCGGTATCTTGGTTCCACCGGATTGTTAAATGTTTCATACTCCGCTTTTCCAATGGATACAGAACATGTTTTGTGAATGCTCGTAGTATCCATTAGGTATTATCCAGCTCGCATGGCTGTTGATTTCTAGCAAGATCGGTATCTTGGTTCCACCGGATTGTTAAATGTTTCATACTCCGCTTTTCCAATGGATACAGAACATGTTTTGTGAATGCGCGTAGTATCCATTAGGTATTATCCAGCTCGCATGGCTGTTGATTTCTAGCAAGATCGGTATCTTGGTTCCACCGGATTGTTAAATGTTTCATACTCCGCTTTTCCAATGGATACAGAACATGTTTTGTGAATGCTCGTAGTATCCATTAGGTATTATCCAGCTCGCATGGCTGTTGATTTCTAGCAAGATCGGTATCTTGGTTCCACCGGATTGTTAAATGTTTCATACTCCGCTTTTCCAATGGATACAGAACATGTTTTGTGAATGCTCGTAGTATCCATTAGGTATTATCCAGCTCGCATGGCTGTTGATTTCTAGCAAGATCGGTATTGTTAAATGTTTCATACTCCGCTTTTCCAATGGATACAGAACATGTTTTGTGAATGCGCGTAGTATCCATTAGGTATTATCCAGCTCGCATGGCTGTTGATTTCTAGCAAGATCGGTATCTTGGTTCCACCGGATTGTTAAATGTTTCATACTCCGCTTTTCCAATGGATACAGAACATGTTTTGTGAATGCGCGTAGTATCCATTAGGTATTATCCAGCTCGCATGGCTCTTGATTTCTAGCAAGATCGGTATTGTTAAATGTTTCATACTCCGCTTTTCCAATGGATACAGAACATGTTTTGCGAATGCTCGCTTATCAACGCGTTCACTCAGCTTTTCCATGGTATGAAATATAATAAAACGTTATCAACAAAAAGTGAGTGATGCTCAATGCAATTCAGGAAAATGTCCATACATTGTAGACTTTCTGCTCGATTTTCACAAATACATGTGCAATTTGTTATAAGTTTTCTCTACTTTCCATGCACATATATATCCACAACCGAGTTTCCTTTTAGCTTTGTTATCTGTTTGAACTTTGTTTTTACAAACATCGGTGTCTGCTTTTATATTTTAATAGTTGAAGAATCAAAGGTCAGCCATGTTTGATGTATTCTTCAAAACCATGGAACGTTTGGTTCGAGTTGCTATGGTAACAAAGTCGTCATGACGTGAATCTAGCCACTTTGATGTATTGAATACTTTTTGTTAGTTTATTTAAAGTGAACCAGGCTAGGCTGAAATTACCACCATGGTGAAAGGACATCTCACTTTCAATATGTAAATGGCTGGTTAATAAAATATTTTACCGTAAAATAATCATAAGAGTCAAGATGAAACTTATGTTTTTTTTTATTAATAAAAATAATTTTTATATCTGTTGCTTTGACTAGCGTTTTAATAAATTTCGCGTATAAAAATCGGACACTTTAAATTAATTGAGTACAATTGTATTCCTAGTTTAATTTTCTACCACAAATTATACGTTTATAAAATTCCTACCTTTGGGAATATGCGGTAATTTAGGGTACAGAAAATTGCTGTTTTTTTAATTCTTTAAGTTAGCATATTGAAAAATATGAAGCGTAACTGTCTTATATAGGTAAGACATTTCACTAATTGTTATTCGGTTTTCTTTTCACTTTTCCGAAAATTTATTTGATTATATAACTTCATTAATTGATAGAAATATTCATGTTAATTTATCATTTTTATGACTTGAAGTTAAAAAGCTTTTTTTCTCTATGTATTCCTTTATTTAGAAACATTATTATTATTTATTATTAACTCGGTATTGACAATGTGAATAAAACATTTTATAAAAAAATCACTAATTGTTACAATATTATTCGAGACGCCAATGAACTTATAATATGAGATTCAACCGCACTTTACGACTAAACTAGACGTCAAAGTAACATTTCGCTCTAGCAGAAGCACGAAATGACACGTGTTTATAATAAATTCCCATCACAGATGCATGAGAATCTTCTGGAGCGCAAGAATCCTGACTAATCGCGTTGTTTTCGAACATCAGTTAGGCCTAGCGGTGACGTCATCTCATGCGCATGCGCGCCAGCGGAGCGTGCTGATAATTAAGTGGATAAAGATAAGAGAAGATTGAGGAGAAGGAATAAAACAGAGGGGATAAAGAAGCGGGATAAGAGAGGAGATTAGGTCCGGGAAATATTGTCCCAGTCTCTTAGATGCTGGAGGCAGAGGAGACATCGAATACGAAGATGCCAAACAAGATGGAATATCTTAGGGGAAGGTCTTAATTAAAGTTTTTTTTATCGATTTTTATCAATATCTTCTACCAATGTAATTGTTAACAAAATAAGGCTTTGTACGAGTATTCAGAACAGTTCAATGAATATAATTCCATAGCTTGTAATGGTTAATCTAGTGGAGCGGTCGCTCCACCCAGCCAAGTCGTACTATACACTCACACTCACTCAACATACCGTAAATGCCTAATAAACTGAGGAGCAGACCAAACACTTTTACTGTAAGCAACAACATGGCATTTTCGGCCTACTGGATCTCAAAATTGGGAAATCTCACATTGTTGCGAAATAACTTAATTTCGAGCTATGGCCCACCTGACAACATATACCAAATTTGGGAACAATACGTTATGCCGTTTGGGTGCTAGAGGGCCGTGAAAACAGTGAAATTACACCCCTTTTAAAAGCTATCTGATGATGATGATTCAGATATCAGGAAACGTTGCTATCACTGCCACAGCCTAAACGGCTGAACCGATCGATATGAAAATTTTACCACATGTGCACTTTTGGCGTCTTATGATACCTTTGTTCTTATAAATTTTTTGTGCCGCCATTTTTAAACCGGAAGTGACGTCATATATCAAAAACGGCTGGACCGATTAGAACGAAATTAGCGCCATTCGATTGAGAAGGTCATCTATAAGGAATACCAATAGTGAAAGAAGAAATGTTCTATAACCTAAACCGGAAATGACGTCATAAAAATTACAAATCTGACTAAAATCATCTCTTATATCAATAACTACATATTCAGAAGGCTTATAATGTTACATAACATTAATAGATACAAATTTTAGGTGGCAGTGATGTCAACCGCCATTTTGAAAACCGGAAGTGATGCCGTAACTCGAGAACGGCTGGACCGATTGGAACGAAACTTTTGCTATACTTTGTAACATATTATTTATAGCATTAACACAGTAACAAGCACAACTTTTCTTAGCAACCAAATCACAAAATCTTATTTTTTAAAAGAATTATAATCTTTGGTGCCACAATATGTTACATGTTGTAATAATAAACTGAAAAAAGGAGTGATATCCCCATAAAAAACACTCCGTGTAAAAATACCAGCCAAGTCTCTTCAATTAAAAAAAAAATAGAAGAAATCTAAAAATTCAGCACTGAAAAGTAGTGATATCAAAAAATTGGCCAAGTCAAAACTTTTCAAAAAATACTTGGCGCATCGTTTTTTTAGGACATGTGTAGATGAGTACATTTCATTTCCTGCCTACTTCTATACTATTTATATGTATCGATATAATATCTTTAGTATATAATAATATATAATATATAATATGTATAGATGTATTTATAGTGTCGTACTATACACTCACACTCACTCAACATACCGTAAATGCCTAATAAACTGAGGAGCAGACCAAACACTTTTACTGTAAGCAACAATATGGCATTTTCGGCCTACTGGATCTCAAAATTGGGAAATCTCACATTGTTGCAAAATAACTTAATTTCGAGCTATGGCCCACCTGACAACATATACCAAATTTGGGAACAATACGTTATGCCGTTTGGGTGCTAGAGGGCCGTGAAAACAGTGAAATTACACCCCTTTTAAAAGCTATCTGATGATGATGATTCAGATATCAGGAAACGTTGCTATCACTGCCACAGCCTAAACGGCTGAACCGATCGATATGAAAATTTTACCACATGTGCACTTTTGGCGTCTAATGATACCTTTGTTCTTATAAATTTTTTGTGCCGCCATTTTTAAACCGGAAGTGACGTCATATATCAAGTACGGCTGGACCGATTAGAACGAAATTAGCGCCATTCGATTTAGAAGGTCATCTATAAGGAATACCAATAGTGAAAGAAGAAATGTTCTATAACCTAAACCGGAAATGACGTCATAGAAATTACAAATCTGACTAAAATCATCTCTTATATCAATAACTACATATTCAGAAGGCTTATAATGTTACATAACATAAATAGATACAAATTTTAGGTGGCAGTGATGTCAACCGCCATTTTGAAAACCGGAAGTGATGCCGTAACTCGAGAACGGCTGGACCGATTGGAACGAAACTTTTGCTATACTTTGTAACATATTATTTATAGCATTAACACAGTAACAAGCACAACTTTTCTTAGCAACCAAATCACAAAATCTTATTTTTTAAAAGAATTATAATCTTTGGTGCCACAATATGTTACATGTTGTAATAATAAACTGAAAAAAGGAGTGATATCCCCATAAAAAACACTCCGTGTAAAAATACCAGCCAAGTCTCTTCAATTAAAAAAAAATAGAAGAAATCTAAAAATTCAGCACTGAAAAGTAGTGATATCAAAAAATTGGCCAAGTCAAAACTTTTCAAAAAATACTTGGCGCATCGTTTTTTTAGGACATGTGTAGATGAGTACATTTCATTTTCTGCCTACTTCTATACTATTTATATGAACGATGCGCCAAGTATTTTTTGAAAAGTTTTGACTTGGCCAATTTTTTGATATTACTACTTTTCAGTGCTGAATTTTTAGATTTCTTCTATTTTTTTTTAATTGAAGAGACTTGGCTGGTATTTTTACACGGAGTGTTTTTTATGGTTAGATTTACTTTGTCCTACAGATGTGTAGTGCACGAAAATTAGTAAAATTATGGCACTAAACATCTGTTGGACAAAATAAAACAAAAAACACATTCCAAACCATGAAATTATTTTCATTGAACTGTTCTGAATACTCGTACAAAGCCCTATTATGTTAACAATTACATTGGTAAAAGATATTGATAAAAATCGATTAAAACACTCTTCAAGGTCAAACTCACTACCCAGCCCTCTTAATAAGATAGAGTTGTCATCGGTTTGTTATGAACTTTCAAAATGTCTTCTTGGTTTATAGGACATACTGAGCCATAGTAGTTTTATTTTGGAAACAAAAAAACTCATAAAATTAATTTTTAAGTGTCAAAAAACCAAAAATGCCCTGCGGGGCAAGGTTGGGCATGGGCTCTTCCACCCCAAAGTGTTAAATTTAAAACAAAATATTGATTATTTCAACAAAATACACCTCATAACGTCTCAGAACTAATTTTAAAGTGTAAAAAGATACCTGCGGGGCAAGGTGGGGGCATGTCCCAAATTTAAGCGAGATTTGAACGATTTCATTAGAGAAGTGAGCCATATTTAAATGTATAGTATACTTGCATTGTTCACATTCATTCCGTTGTATATTTGTTTGGCTACATACCTACAGAAATGTAGGTGGTGCTTTACTGAGATTCGGGTAGACCTGGTTTATTGTTTGTTTTGTATTTGACTAGTTTTAGAACAATAGCACAAGTCACGACAAGAACAATTACAACACAGTAAACATTGAAATAAAAAAACGATTTTCTTTTCAAACATACATCCGAACACAATTTTAAACATAATACGTATATAGAACCTATCTTTGCCCTTATTTCATAAAATCGTCATTTATGGTAAATAAATAGTAAACATTAAAATATAAAGATTCAGACAATTCTAAAGAGTTATGAGAAAAAAAAGTTGTTTTGGATCGCACTTTAAGATACGTTTTAGGCACATACCGAAAGCTGCGTTCATCGATAATCTCTTCTAAATTACATCAAAATATGAACTAGAATGAACATCAAAATAATAAAAGAAATGCGGACACATCCAAAGTTGCAACAACTTGTATAAACTCCCACAAAGGAATTAGAAAGAACCCGACCACAGTTTTCTTGAGCTAAGAAAATATAATATTCATATTTCCCCCAGCTGCGTCTCCCAACCACAAAAGTTGACTCTCCGTTGTTATTCCAAAAGTTTATTTTCTTCGATTGTATCCCAAGAAGGATCAACAGTCCACACGTTCTCTTTTGCAATACATTTCATGCACGAGCCAAGCGATTTGCTTGTAAATCCGAAAATCATAGGTCTTCATCTACATTGTTGTTCGGAGATCGAGTTCATTCGTAGTCCCGACTGCAAGTGGGTCAAACTGTATCGCCCCCCTCTCGATACATTCCACCCCAACCCCCGGGCAGAGATCACACGATTGATCACATCTCGACAACTCCGAGATCTCGCGGAGAGCGAGATTCCACAGTACTTAGTTGTTTCACTTAGAATCTGTCCGACGTGAAACAAAACAGTTCCGAGTTGGATGGTGTTTAGAATGTCCACACCGCTTTAATATACTAATGCAAACATATAAATTAGGACACGAAGTTTAATGCAAAACCCGTTAGCTGTTTGCGACGTCTTCTTTGTCTCTTTGTGATTGGTTTTGGATATAATTGCTTATGGAAATAATGCATTGTACAGTATTCTCTAATCTACATGGTCTAAAGTACAGCAATAGCAAAGGCTATTTGATAATAGTGCAGATTGTTACAAAAAGTAAATTTTGTCGATGCCAAATTCTATTTTGGACTGGGATCGCTTTAGATAAATGGTATTCTTACACATGAAAGATTGATTCAGACCTTTAGATGAACCTAAGAGGCAGAAGGGCGGAGGTAAATTTTCTCGATTTTTCTTTGCACACATTTGACTATGTCAACAAATGCAGTTAACTATGTATTGAAGTATTCTCTTACACAATGGCTTTTGTCGCCTTTACAAATATGATAGGATGAAGACAGAATTACTGGTTTTTGAGAGCAGCTCAAGAAATATTTAATTTCACTTTCGGCCTTTTACCTCTGAGGTAGCGATAAGTTCAGATATAGATTCTTGCATTTTAGAATAGAGGCATCTAATTTATAAGTAATATTAAGGAATAAACTTAAATATATATATATATGAAACTCAGAATGGGTCAATTGGGAATGTACCTATACATTTCAGTCCACGATGGAGTGGTTAAACCTTTGCTCATCCTCGTTTCCTTCCATAAAACTTATGGACACTCTATAATATTATTCTTTCACAACTATGTTTTAAAATTTTATGGTGGTTGAAAACTAACAGTTTTCTTTTAGGAAAATGGAAAATTCTTTTAAAAATTCATCGTAAAAATAAAACTATTTAGTTTTAGATTTTCGATCTAGAATGTGTTTCCATTTCAGAAGCATCAAAGTACCAAAGCTTATAGTGAAATTTAATTTGCGTATCGCATAACATTCGCAAATAACTGCGTGCGAGAATTTCGAACGTTTTTCACGATTCAATATCATGATTGGTTATTTCGGCTTAAAATAACTCGCTTCGTGATTGGGCCGGCTGATCTGTTTGTGTTGTCAGTGGCTGCCGAAACATAGAAGAAATATTTTGCTTGAATTCCTTGTGAAATGTGAATTTCGGGAAAGCCTCAAATATGCGATAAATGTGCATGCGATTGGAAATGAAAGTTAAAGAAATAGTCGGTATTAAATTGTCAATCTAATGTTGTTTAAAAATCATTACACATTTTAACTTGATCATAAAAATGGAAAGTATTCATTAGTATAGCGAGGGTATACGCCGTATATCTATGAATTATTTATGTCGTGCACTAAATATCTGGAGAATCTTAACTCGATATCTTTCGTGGGGGTGCCAGGTTCACGCATCTCTGTTTGGTAGCATTCGTTTTTTCTGACAACATCATCAAAATCAAATGTGTCATAAAGTTGAAAATTGAGTATTGATTTGCTAAGAAAACCTTCTGCCTTACAAATTTAATTGAATAGACCATTTCAAATATTATCTCGGTGGCTCTGCTTTCTAAGAAAAATCATATGCAGTTTGATTTCCAGACACCTTAGTCCCTGTTTCAACAATGGGTAAAACAGGGACTAAGGTGTCTGGAAATAATACTGCATATGATTTTTCTTAGAAAGCAGAGCCACCGAGATAATATTTAAAGTGGTCCATTTGAATTTTGCAGTATGTAACATTTAAAAAATATCCCAACATGTTTCTGGAGAATATAAAGACAATACTTAGATTATGAGAAAAAGAGATAAACGATAAACTTGCACGATAAACTTGAAAGCATTTCAAGATTAGCATAAAATTTTCATAAATTAGTCTGAAAATTTTCAAAAATACCTAAAATATTGGTCCAATGACCATGATCGGTCAAACGGTTCCAGTTTTATTTTCAAAAATCACAGGATCTAGTCCAATAAGTACTATAAACGTGACGTTATTGTATGTACAAAATTTCATATCTATTGGTTAGGTTGAAAAATTTGACCTGGGCATTGCCTACAAAAACACACAAAAAAAACACACACAAATAGAGTCCCGTAGTAACGCACGCTTAATTATGAATTGTGACAAATTTGAGCTCGTTCAAAGAGACTATAGATATAAAAATGTCGCACACATAAAAAGCTTCTGAAAAAGGTATGCGTGTTTCCTCAATGTGTCCATCATATGGCGATGACATACAGTCCACTAATTGCCAATGACAAATCCTCAGTGAAATCGCCCGAGTCTAATCCCATAGAAATCTTCTTACAGCGTCTAAATGACAAATTATCTCCAATCTCGTATTCACACTGCGTCGGTATAATGACTCTCTATATAGGTGTGACGTCAGCCCGCGCAAAAACCTCTTAAATTATTTACCCTAATTCTAAGTTATTTCCTTCCTTCACAGCCTTCTCTCTTTGTTTCCTTCACTTATTCACCGCCTTCCTAAGTCCCCGGGGGAAATGCCTGTCATAAGTTCCCACCGCCGTCTATTTCCACGCGAGTTGTTTCCCACCGCCCTCTCCGTTGCCAACTTGCGTGCGAATAGAAAGTGACGTCATATTGGAATTGAGTCGAAGGAATTTCAAATTCCTATTTTCCGACAAATGTAGACACAGATTCGGATATTCTCATGTTGGAATGGAATTCTTGTAATATTTCTATCCCCATAAAAAAACACTCCGTGTAAAAATACCAGCCAAGTCTCTTCAACTTAAAAAAAAAATGAAATCTAAAAATTCTGCACTGAAAAGTAGTGATATCAAAAAATTAGCCAAGTCAAAACTTTATTTGAAAATCAAAAAATACTTGGCGCATCGTGTACATAAATAGCTTGGAAGTATAAGCCAATTATAAATTATACATGAAATATACATATACATAGTATACCTATAATGCCCTAAAAAAAAACGATGCGCCAAGTATTTTTTGATTTTCAAATAAAGTTTTGACTTGGCTAATTTTTTGATATCACTACTTTTCAGTGCAGAATTTTTAGATTTCATTTTTTTTTTAAGTTGAAGAGACTTGGCTGGTATTTTTACACGGAGTGTTTTTTTATGGGGATATCACTAGTTTTTTTAGTTTATTTACACAACTTTTAACACATATCGGAGCAACAATGACTAATTCCTTTAAAAAAATAGGCCATTTCCGAATTGGTTACTACGAAAAAATGTGTTTGGGGCTAAATATAAGCTTGTTTTGATATTCCATGAAGAATTGCGAAAGCATTGTTCCAATAGGTCCAGCCGTTTTCGAGATATGGCATCACTTCCGGTTTTCATAATGGCGGCTGAAATTACAGCCACCTAGAATTTATTTCTATAAATGTTATGTATCATTATAAGCCTTCTGAATTTGTAGTTATTGTAGTAAGAGTTAATTCAAGTCTGATTCTTCATTTTTATGACGTCATTTCCGGTTTCGGTAATAGTAAATGTATATTTTGACTATTGATATTCCATAAAGATGACCGTCTGAATCATTTGGCGATAGTTTTATTCCGATCGGTGTAGTCGTTTTCGAGATATGACGTCACTTCCGGTTTCAAAATGGCGCCTTCCGGTTGGTTTTATAAAAAGGCACCTCGGACGCCAAAAGTGCACATGTGGTAAAAATTTCAAGTCGATCGGTTAAGCCGTTTAGGCTGTGGCGGTGATTGCGGTGTTTCGTGATATCATCATCAGATGAAGATAGGTTTTAAAAGGGGTGTAATTTCACTGTTTTCACGGCCCTCTAGCCCACAAATGGCATTACCTATTGTTCCCAAATTTAGTTTATGTTGTCAGGTGGGCCATAGCTCGAAATTAAGTTATTTCGCAACAATGTGAGATTTCCCAATTTTGAGATCCAGTAGGCCGAAAATGCCATGTTGTTGCTTACAGTAAAAGTGTTTGGTCTGCTCCTCAGTTTATTAGGCATTTACGGTATGTTGAGTGAGTGTGAGTGTATAGTACGACTTGGCTGGGTGGAGCGACCGCTCCACTAGATATCACATATGACTTGCATTCTTTGAATATTACTTTCATATTTTGAAACTGTCATTTGAATTCTTTGTACTGCGATCTCGATTCTCATTGGTCGGAGCTTTAAGTCGTGTGTGTTTTCGTCGACCAATCACGAACAAGCGGTTCAAACTTCACAGATGTCGGTAATGTAAAAATACCTAGTTCACATATCTTCTATCAGTAACGTCTATATCACAGTTTTTACATATCTTTCCACATTACAACAAAAAGTCACTTACATCTTCAAAGAAGATTGTTAATATAATCTGGACTTGTACTTGGATGGTACCGGGTTCGATATACACTAGAGATTACTGGGAAGGTTACCTGTTAATAGGCCACGACCGCCTCCTTCCCACCGTCCATCCTTACATATTCCTCATCAGTCATCATCACCTCCCAATCATCATAATAATCATTCATTCGTCGCCATTCACTAAACATTTTTAATACTTCTAAAATGTGACGAAAATGTGAACTTTGAAAATTTGTTTTGTATAAAGAGACCGATCCACATAAACAAGATGTTTGAAATGAAATGTAGATTTGATGAAGCATCCTGGTTGAATAATCTCAGGTGGAAACTGCATATTGAATCACAGTAATTGTGTAGGAAAGCACGTGTTGTTGCTCAGCTGTTGAATGTTCGGTGTTATCATATTAACGTAAATACATGAATAGTTTAGCATACGAACGAGGTATGAAACGTTTACTAAATAGATCCCCAAATAATCTCTCACAAACTCTATTAGTAGGTAGCAAATCGAATGCATTGTCGATTGACAAGAAGATAAACAAGAAACGCGTGCACGATCATAAAATATTGACGATGTCACCCAAAAGCTACGGTGAGTTTTAAGACATGGCCGTTTGTTAAAATTACAATTCTAGGAAAACGCTCTGTGTAACGCGTTGATGAGCGAGCCTTCGTATTGCATGCGAATTAATATGCGTTTGCAAGTTTCTGCTTCACAAACCTTGGAAAGAGCCGAACCGATATTCTTTAAAGTTGCATAGATAAAATATCTGAAATTTCCTTCTAGAATTTTAATCGACCACATTTTAAATTATCTAGTTAGCTCTGCTTTTCAAAAAATTTCATATGCAGTACCTATGCGTACATATGCGTACATATATGTACATATATGTACATATGTAGTACATATATGTACATATATGTACATATATGTACATATATGTACATATGTAGTACATACGCGTGATCCTAATATCTATTAATGTTATGATCCATTGTTGAAAAGCAGAGCTAGGTATCTAGATAATTTAAAATGTGGTCTATTAATTCCGACATAAATGTCAATAACTTTTGAATACTACAGATTAGTATGTTTCCAAATACACCTAGTATAATGTTCGTTTCAATGACCATAGAAAATTTTTGAAGTCGATTAGTAAAACGGACATAAAAAATATACATAATAGGTATGCAAATTCATGCTAAAAATAATAGGTACATTACTTTTCTGAGATAGTAACCCTTTAACCATTTAACTGGAGAATGTCTATCGATAATTAATATTGCATATTATTATTATCATCTTGTTTTAGCATCTTTCTTGAATGAGAAATCATCTGAGAGTGGTGGACAGATTTCAGTTTAACTCCTTTCATTGATTGCTGTGGCAACAAACCTATGAAATGAACAAACTAATAAGGGATTAAAATTAATTGAGCGAGCGTAGCGAGCGTCACCACGGTACTCTTATGGCACTATCTCTGTGTGTTTTTTTGTTTGTTTTTTTTTTGTCCGCACAGCCCAGGTTAAACCGCAAATTCAATCGATCTGAAACTTTGCACATATGCTAACGTAATCTATGCGGTCCCTGGGATCGTTATTGAACGGGCTCCTGTGATTGGTTCAAGTTTAAAAAAAAATATCTTTCGATTGGTTGCTCTGCTCAATTTGAAATTTAGCAAAGTCATTGCAACCAACATTTTACCCAATCATAAAAATTTCAGCAAAATTCTCCCATTGGTTTAAATTTGAAACCATTTTTTATGTGATTTTTGAAATTTAAACTAGAACCGATTGACCGACCAACTAAAAACTTTGCATGGTCATTGGTACCAACATTAAAGATATTTTTGCCAATTTCCAGTCTAATCTGTCGTTATTTTCAAAAGTTTTTGTAATTCTAGGGACATTTTGCGTGTTGGCTGTCAAATTCACGGCGACTTCGAATCTTCAGTTCAAGGCAAGGTAGTTAGAGCAGAAAGTTACAAACGAAATGAAACTAATAATGACCGTTCAACAGATTGATATTGTGTACACACACTACATATCATATCATATGGGTGGTCCCAGATATATTTTTTGAACGAGATCCTGTGATTTTTGAAAATTAACAAGGAACCGTTCAATCATAAAGGTTTAATCGATCAACTTAAAACTTAGCAAGGATTGGCAACTTAAAACTTAGCAAGGATTGGCACCAATATTTTTCATTTGTATAAGGAGTATGCACGTGATTTGTGATTTTGATTTTTGGCCGCCATGACGGGTATGGCGAGGGCTCTATTTTGTCGAAATAGCTTAAAAGCGATATCTTTAGGGCAACTGACAGTGATATTTGACATTATTCATGTTAAAGCTTGTCTGCAATTATGCCTAACATACATTCAGGCATTTATTTAATTGATAATCCTTTTAAAATAGACAGTGGTCAGCATGGCAAGCGAAATTTGACACGCACCTTCTGGAAAATGTAATGTTGGAATCAATCAAAATCCATTATCATTGATTGAATAGTCTAACCATTAAATATTAACACTAGGGATAACATTAGCACAAGAAAGCAGACGTAAAAGAGTGGACTAATACTAAAATATACAATTTTAAAACTGGCTGTCACGTTTGACTTTTGTTTTTTGGGGACTGTCATGGCGAAATTTAGACGGTTAAGAAGGCCGTGAGCTTTCTCGCGCATACTCCTTATACTTAATTTAAAACGGCCTATAGCCACACCACCATTTGACCTATCAAATGGTCTTCGATTAATCTGATCAATCAAACTCATATTTTGCATGGTCGTTCAGACCAACATTGTCTCTTATTTTACAAATTTTCAGCCCTACCAGTCAAGAACATAGATGCACTTATTGACAGTTTTAATAACTGTCAGAAATGACATTTCAAAACAGAAATTCCACTGCATTCTGGGTTGCTCTATGTAGCAAAGCAAAGTTTATAGATGGCTATTCTCAATATCAAGTAAGACAGATTCTTTTCTTAGTTGATCATATTGCAATACATAATGTAGTCAAAATGTAATGTATGTATTTCATATACATAGGTATAGGTATACCTTATCTAAAATAATTTATTTCACGATATGGATTGTGTTTCACAGTTATGAAAACGACGTTTTGACTAGATAACATCATATTTTACACATTTCCAGCCCAATCGGTCAAATTTACAGACTTATTGCTGTTTTAAGTGTTTGAATATCTGTCCAAAGAGATTGATGGAAAAATATCAGTACAATAATATGTTATTTAATTGATCCAGAGTGTTTATGAAAAGTTGCAGGGAAAATTGGTAATAAATAATGTATAGTTAGTTATCTTTGATTGAATGGATCGTGCTATGATTGGCGATGTCGTGCGTGTCGGTGCTCGCTCATCAACGCGTTACACCGAGCGTTTTCCTAGTTACGAGAATATGATACACGGTGTCATTTATATTTATGGTCAAAATCTTCCAAAGAACAGAACTAAAATACATAAAACTTTTTTTGCAACTACTTTTTTTGCTTTCAGCTTTTATTTTTGTTCTTTTTGTACACTTCTTTTTTATTTTTTGCAACTATCTTGTAACAAGTTGGCCTATCTAGGTTAGAAAATTAACTTTAAAAAAAATAATAATGTTTGCTTGAAATAGGTTTAAAGAATGAACAAGCTTGTAGCATGGCATTCTTAGAGTCAAGGTTAACTGAACACAAAGTAATTAATTAGAATCATTATGTAAACTTACAATCTTAAAATTCAACAGCAATCAAAATATGGACAAAAATATAACGAGCAATCAAATAAGTTTAACAATGTGCAATTATATCAAGAAAGTGAGTGAATCCATATAAAAAGTATGTGACCTTACCTAAATTGTGATGTCACCACGTAATAACAAGTGAACCAGTCATTGTGATAACGCTACAAAACCAGTCAGCCAGACTAGTTTTCAGTGATTCCAAGAAAAGCATGGGCCTACGTGCAGAAAGAAAGTCGTTTCGCGGGCTTTAGAAATGACAGAATGCCTAAAAATAGCTACCACGTGTACGAAACCAACCAATCATATTCTTTGGCGGTAAACCGAGGTGAGAGGGTATAAAACGTCAAGCTACCAGACAAACTTCATCAGTCGGAGTTTTCTCAGAGCAGTGAGACCTGCCTCGCGAACCGTGAAGCCTTGTGCACGCAACTTAGTATAATTTCAGCGAGACAGTGCCGATGTGATCGAAGGTAAACATTAAAATAACATTTTTGTATAAACGTCAACCCAGTAAATTCAAACTTCAAGCCTAATGCTGAGGCAAATAATATCGCATTAAGACAATTTCAAGTTACAAGTGATCAACTGAACAGTTTCAACATTAAAGTCAGTAAATGTTAAAGTATAAAAGTTAGTGAATTGCAACTCCGGGAGAAACCGACGAGTCTGCAGCCACGAACGTCATCAGCCTGAGCCAACTTGATCCAACTGCTCGAGGAGGTCACTCCTTGTGCACGGACTGCTGGACGTCCTGGTAACCAAGGGGTTATTAGACAACATCATCGCATCGCAGCTGAAGGAGGTGACATATCCAGTCATTTCATTCTGCTGGTGGACTGGAGTTCACGGGACACACTACGCAAGAGTCAACGCCATCCACTTGTTTACGCGGAAGTAAACAAACCAGACGACATCATCACTACTGCCGACGTATCGAACGTAATATTGTTTCATAATTTTTGATTGCTCTTTTCACATCAATGAACATTTATTTTCTCTGTAATAAACAAATTATAATATTGCTGATTCTTTGTGTTCTATCCTCTGAGCCAAATCCCGCAGGTTTCAATCTCTGCAATTTTATATCTCTTGATCTTTACAATAAATCAACATTACACTTTATTTTTGTCTATAGCTACAACATTATTTTTAAAGATACAATGTTCAAAATAGGAAATCGATGTATACTTCAAAGGGTACAGTGATTCGAGCTTTGTCATAAAGAGCAGAAAAACAGCTTTTTATTTTGAAACCCCGAATACGAAAAACGGGTTTAAGTTTTGTTCTCCGACTTGTTTGTCCGTTTCCGAGTCTCGTAGAGCGTCTGAAAGTTCGGTGGAGGTGCCGTGCGACATTCCCGGTAAAATATCGCTACAAAGTTTCCTCTTTCCGCCGCGGAGTTTTCCCAACACTTTTAATTCAATTCGCGACCGCTTGGAGCGCTGCCAGGATGCAAAAGACGCTTCGAGTGAATTAACTTCGTCAATCAATAAACCTTGCCTCGAGGTTGAAACTTATAATGCTGTGATTCAAGTAGGCAGTGATTCATAGACTACAATGTCCGCCAATGGCGAGGTAGAGTTCAGTTCAAGGTCATTACTGCTACAAACAGATCGTGGAGGAGGACAGGAATTGAATTGAATGTCTACAGATAAAGAGCTCTGGGTAAAGTGGGTATTCCATTATATAATTGAAATAGGGAAACTCAAATCTGCGGATTTCAAATGTAATCTAAGTGGTCTTAAACAGGATCCTCTGATGTTTTTGAAACATAAACTGGAACCGTTTGACCGATCAACTTCAAATTTTGCATGGTCTTGGACCAACAAATATTTTAGTAAATACCAACTGCAATGTGAAAAGATTTTCCTCGAGTGGGACTCGAACCCACGACCTTCCGATATCCAGTCAGATGCTCTACCAGCTGAGCTACCGAGGCAGTTCACATTGCAGCGGCTGTGTTCCAATATAAGCTGCGTTAGCAACTTACCGATTTTTTGAAGATAGGGTCAGAAGACCGTGAATTTCATCCACGTTTGACAACTGACTAACTTCATTCGACTTGGATTTCTCATAAGCAGATGAGTGCGTATATGTGTGAAATATAGTTTTTACTGATAACCTCAGATAGGTGAATGTTACTAAATACCAACTGCAATGTGAAAAGATTTTCCTCGAGTGGGACTCGAACCCACGACCTTCCGATATTCAGTCAGATGCTCTACCAGCTGAGCTACCGAGGCAGTTCACATTGCAGCGGCTGTGATTTTTTTGTCAATCCAGACTAATCTGTCCTTAACTTCAAAAGTTATTGACATTTTAATTACGGACATTTTATGCGTGATTCCAAAATATTTTTCAAATTTCTTTGAAGAATAAATCAGATAAATTTTATCACTGACAATTTTTGTATTACTTTGATGCATTCGTGACTGCTTTTTTGCAAGGTCTGTAGAGCAGGAAAATTGCAAACGCATATCAATTCTCATGCATAATGAAAGCTCCCTCATCAACGCGTTACACGAAGCGTTTTCCAGAGAATACTTCAATATTATCTGTAGCTTGATTACGTCAACTCAAAAGTGTGCCACGCAAAATCGAGAAAATGGACATCCGCCCTTCTACCTCTAATACAGATAGATACCTAAGCGAAACTGAAATCGTACATCAAAAGATTCCCGCTGCATTCACATAACTCGATTTCAGCTCCAGCTTCCAACCCCACGCAAAATCGCATTTACCCACCCCTGACTTTGCGAACGCAGTAATAAAGTCCGCAGTTCGAGCCATGTAACCGGCGTGCCCCCGTACGTATCTATATTTCGCATTTTGTGATCACCAAAATTGCGTGTCAAAATATTTTGAACGATTTACGAGGCACACCGCCATTTGCATTTCTCCGGCTGGCATTTTGTGTTCGCGATTGTGATGCGCATGCGCGGCGGTGCAATCTTTACGTCATGGCTGAACGATTCCCGCAAGTGACGTCATTTGTGAGGGTTTTACGACCGCACTGATAAGAGCCGGGTTAAACTCTTAACCTGGAGAGAGAGAGAGAGAGAGAGAGAGAGACGAGAGAGAGAGAGAGAGAGAGAGAGAGAGAGAGAGAGAGAGAGAGAGAGAGAGAGAGAGAGAGAGAGAGAGAGAGAGAGAGAGAGAGAGAGAGGAGGAGAGAGAGAGAGTGGGTGGGGGGGGGGGGGGGGGGGGGAGTGATGAAAAGTAAACCTAATTTGGATGTAATAAAGTATACATTGATTATGCACATTGTCTATTAAGCATAACGGTGAAAGAATTCATTGTGATTGGGCTTCTTTGTTTTAAAGTACAACAAGCTTCGAGCTTTTTTTATGTCAGTATTGACTGGTAAACCTAAAGTGTAAGTGTTTTTGTACTCTCCCAAAAGTCATAAGAGCGGTCTTGTGAGAGTTTTGAATAAGATCCTGTGATTTGTTAAAAATTTAAAATTTCACTGTTTGACTAAACTTTGATTGGCCATTGGGACCAACATTTTAGTTGTTTCTGACATTTTTAACACAAATCTGTGTCGGGAACTTCTGGAATTGGTTCCTGACATTTTACATTTTAATAAGTGTTTATGTTTTGTGTTTATGCTTCTAGATTATCCAAAGTCTATTACAGACAATGGCAAATACCTAAAGCTATACTACTAGTAAGTTCATACGTCATTTATACTTCATTTAAACGTCATTAATACGTTTATACGACATATAAAGCTACTTTATAATATACTATACTTTACACGTCATTGATTACAGAGCAGCTACTTTCACACGGATATGAATGAATTCGCATGCAGTACGAAGGCTCGCTTGTCAACGCGTTACACAGAGCGTTTTCCAAGTATATCCCTTGAGAATAGTACCTATAACGTACTTAATATTCTTTATCTTCTCTAAGGATTTTACAGAAATTATATCGAAAGTTAAATCACATTTTAGTAAATTGCCGACTTTATTCATTCCAAATTTAAACTAATTCTTGTTTTTAATCCTTTTCGGTGAATCTGATTCGTAACCCTACTTAACGATCAACTCAGGATTAACTCAAATCCCATAAAACAGGACTTCGTTTCCCGCGCAAATTGGCGAAAAGTAGCCGCGGCTCACAACTGTGCCAACGAGAAAACAGCTCGCAGAAGTTAACCAAAACATATTTAAAAATCAGCCCACACTGTAAATCCCTTCCGAGTGCGTTCTTCACAGCCCTCTTGACCCTCGGTTTAACTAACTCGCATATTAAGTCGGATTAGCTTTGGGCTGAAATCAGCAAACAACCCCGAGCAACATCTGGCAGTAGAATCACACACACAAACATAATATTTACATTCGGAAGAAAAACATGAGGCCTAAACAGCAAACTTGTTTATAGCAATACTAAAAAGAAACTCCTCTAGGAGGCTGTGAAATCTTATTCGCACGTCAACTTCTTGCTATTCGCACGCACGCCAGTAAAAACATAACAAATGTTTCGGAATGCGAGCTTTATAACAAATGGCGAGTGTAAATAGCAACTCTCGGCCTGATATTTCGTATCGGTTTAGAAGGCGTAGTTATGTTTTTTTGGCTCGGAAACGACGAGTTGTAAATCGAGTAGGCGGTGGAAGGAGTGACACTAGCGCTGTTTGTTTGCATTGAGTGGCGGCGACGGCGGGAACCGAACGAGACGCAGTTCGCTGGAGTCAATAGCGTGTTTTGAGCAAGTTCGGATTTTGTCAACTATTGGGCGTCGATTGTTGGTTTGTTTTGTCTATGATTTAGCTTACTGCATGTTTGAAGACACGTTGATATTTGGGCTATAATTTGATAAGGTTATCTTGTAAGTTCGGTTCCAGCTCTTGGGCCCTACATGGGGGGGGGGGGGGGTATTGGGCCCGCTGGGATTCAATCATTATAATATCCGACAAATTACTGAAAATGCATTTAAATATAAAATACCCAATAATTGTGGATGTCAGTAAGTTTTTTACGTCATTTTTAAAGGAAAGTACTACTGGAAAGGAATAACTGTCTTACTTTGGTGTTTTGGATGGGCAACATTTTAAACATTTATTTGATATATTTTGTTCAAAACTTAACACAAATCTTCAGAGGTAGAAGGCCGTAAGTCCACTTTATCGACTTTGCATTGCACACATTTGTAATGATGTAATCAAGCTCTATCAGTTGGCATTTGCTGATGTCAAACAATACAGTTATATTGAAGTATTCTCTTACACATTGACGCATGTCACCATTACAAATATGATTGGATGAAGACATCATTTGTAATGATGTAATCAAGCTCTATCAGTTGGCATTTGCTGATGTCAAACAATACAGTTATATTGAAGTATTCTCTTACACATTGACGCATGTCACCCTTACAAATATGATTGGATGAAGACAGAACTACTGTGTGTTGAGCTCACCTCAAGAATCATTGAAATGGACTTCCGACCTTCCACCTCTTATTTATAAAAATCTATGAAAGAGCGCCTTAAAACATTTATATGCAGCTTTTGTTTAATGAAACGTGAAAACAATCATCTCTAAAATCTTAGAGAAATAAGTGTTAATTTCTCTAAGCCAAGACTGCCTAAAATTCTTCGAATTGAGCTACGAATATTGACCAAAGTTACCCATGACAAGCATATATGCTGTGAGAGCCTCACTGAGTTTAACAAATACCCCCCCCCCCCCCCTGGATCCTGCGTACAAGGTGCGTAATGTCCGTCGACTTTCTTCTCTCGCCGGCAGTACATCCCCCCCCCCCCCCCCCCCCCCTGTCACATATACTCCTAGAACTCGCCTCACCTGCACTATTAACTCTGGCGGCAACCCGCCTCGCACCGATGCACTGCGGGCGGTCTACCCTGCGGAGATAAGCAGGCGTGTTCGCTATCAGTGGCGACCTCTAGCGACCCCGCGGCCAAGCAGGCTGCTTGCATGGCAGACACGGGACGAAGTTCCACGAGAGACAGGAAACTCTGCTCTCTTCCTTCCTCGCTCTGGTCGAGGCGATCAGGCGGAGAAGTTGTGGTTGTTGTGACGTCAGATAAAGAGGAGCTCAAAGAGAATCAATGAAATGATAATCGAATCGTTCACACTTCTGCGATTGAAACTCGGATTCAATCGAATCGATTTCGCTTTCATGTGTGTTTCGGAATCATTGATATGTAAGTTGCGAAGTAATCGGAATGGAAAGTAAAATCCCTGTGTGAAGTTATAAGGATTTGTTCCAATATATGTGTGTCTTTGTCCTAGTGTGGAATTGCTCCTTGACCAGCATTTTCAAATTATCGACTGGGGAGAAAGTTTAACAATAACAAAGTTGAACAAAAACTGAAGCATTGAAGTTTTAACGGAAATGTGTACTAGTATAGGAAATGCGAGCATAGACATTAGCAACCCCTCGAACAGAAATTACATTGAAATATCAAATGATATTCGGATAATATATTATGGAACACGAGAGAAGAGAACAAGAGTGAACATGTATTTGTACCAAAAGTGAATGATGCTTACCAATGTGAAGCAACTTTTGAGTATTTAAATGTGTAAATATAATACAGTACATTTTCCAGCAATGAGCTTTTTGTGTGAATTCTCTTCTTAAGATGCCTGGGAAAGCGAATGGGAATCGCACGGTTCGTCAGAGCGTTTTTATAAATTATTTTCTCACCCTAACAGAATTTTAAAAAATCAGATAGAAGCGGCCCATTACAGCCTAATAGACTAAATATTGACACACACTGGTGTATATTATTACCTCAAAGTGTATACGACCTCAAAGTGTTAAATACGATTATTTTACCATAAATCTACGGTATTAGTGTTAATATAAGTTATTTAGTTAATATTTGATATTTATTAAAATTTTATTATTTTTTTATTATTAGTTATTAATATTTATTAGTAAATATTAGTTTTTTATTGTTACCATAAATACCGTATTTAACACTTTGAGGTCGAATAAGAGGTCATAAAGTAATCCAGTTCGTGGCAAAATTTAGTATAAAGCAGTAATGGGTCGTTACTATCTGATTTTTTAAATTCTTTTAGGGTGAAGAAAATGTTCCAAAAAAATCGCTCTGACGAACCATGCGATTCCCGTTTGCTTACCCAGGCCAAATACCTCGCTACAAAAACACTACATCAGGCATCATTGTAACGTTTTTCTAAAAATTAAATTGTCTATACCTAGGTAAAATTCAATAAAATCGCTATAAATCATCATTTCTGATGCTGATCATAAATAGTTGATGACTAGGGATGTTAAGGACATATCCTTTTTTCGTGTTTTTTTTTTAGAAAAATGATGTATAAATATGTTTCATGTGTTCCTGATTTCAAAAATATGTGTTTTATTTTGCCTGAAAATGCCTTTTTTCAATTTTTGATGAATTCAGTCCTTTTCTTGCTATTTTGAGGTCTTTTTGTCCCTTTTTTAAATTATTAGAGAAACGATATGAAATGTTTGTTGCAAGTTACAACAATTTTATGAATTTTGGTCTAGACCAATTCATATAATTTCCGTCCACCATTTGGATGCACCATCAACAATTGACACTTGATACTTCGACACATTCATACAATAATTTTAAGCTAATTTTAATATATTACTCCATGTCCAACTCCTAAACCGATAAATTGAATTATGTTGACGAATATTACATACCATAAATTTGAATTTGTCCTTTTTCGGGATTTTGTGGTCCTTTTTTAATAGTTTTAAGGTACTATTTGCCTGCCTTTTTGACGTTTCAAAGGTCCTAAACATCCTAGCCTTAATGATAACAAACGAATAAATATCCAAAAGGCTCTAGTTTCAATCGCCCTCATTGCCCAGTTTGTCTCATGAATTCGAAACATCTGCGAATGGAAAATAACTTCTGATTCTCGAAGTATAAAATCTCGCGATTATCGAGATTGTCGAGTTCCAAGCAAGTATTTGCACTCGACGGCGAGATAAATCAGCCGGAATAATACGCGATGATCTTGACTTATGGAGGCAGGAATGCCAGAGCCGGGTCTCGAACTCGAGTCACGAGTTGAGTTATTTGCAGGAGCGACAAATATAATAATGTTAGATGACTTGCGATTGGCTGGAGAGTTATGAGACTTATTATCAGTTCATTATGCTGCCATCTTGACTAACTATCAGATATTACTGTGAAATTAAACTATTTATTCAATTAGGGAACTCTCTCTATTTATAGAATGAATTACAACGTGTAATATTGAAAGTATACATGTCTAGGATGTAGACAAACAAAACATTATTATTGTGGGACGAATAGTTTTCAAGTAAATGATGCAGAAATATTGATAGAAATGTCGGCATTGACGTCATGGGCTCAGCATTGCCATGGCAACAAAGTATTCACCATGGTAACACATTGTTGTGGACTTAGAAATGACGTCACCGGGTTCACACGTCACACATAGATTTTCCCGCCAAAATGTCACATGAAATTTCAATTTCATATTTTATATATAAAATGTTAATTTTTTCGGTTGAAAAGTGTATTTGCCATTATATTTTGTATTGATATTTACAAATTTGGAATACATTTTTTTAATGAGACTTCCCTATAGTTTTCCTGCAATTGCGGCTATTTTAATTTTATAAAAATTCAAGTTGTAAAGAAAATGTTATAAGATATTGTAAAAAAAGTGTAACCAAAGCTTAATTTGAAATATATCCACAATGAAATCTGAAATTAGCTGAGACTATCTCAATCCAGATCAAAAATATTACCTAATTGTGTCCACAAAGAAAGTGCTAAGCTTAGGGCACGATGGCTTGAAGAAGGCGAAAAAATCGAATTAAACGTATTTGTTTATTATCAAGGAAATCAATTACGTCCCTCCTACAGAGTATATATTTACATAATTATATACTTTTTTAAAATTAAATTAAGTCTACCGTTTTGAACCTGCCGGTATAACAACAATTCCACTTCCTATTATTATGTTTCTCAGCTATCTATATTATCTCTGTTAAAACAAATTATGTTTGCATTTCGTATTATAAATTATCTTGGTAGAGAACAGAGAACCGTAAAAGAAAAAAAACTGCTAACTCTTTTCATTCTAATCAAAGAATTAACTCTTTATCCAGGTGGAACTCTGAAAAAAAGAGCAGAAAATAAGTTTCACTAACCAAAAACCTGACGAAACTTTATCTTTTAATGACTCTTTAGTCTACTAGCAATTATATAAGTAGGTAAAAACTCCAGTTAACTTAATCTGCCGTTAATGGTGGTAGTAACTTAACCCCGGTCGTGGTGTGAGAGGGGGGAGGAAATGTAACAACAAACTGGCTAACACTTAACAGGCGCAAGAACTTTCTTTTTGTCTGCGGGAAAAAAAGAATTCCCACTTACCAAACTTACACAGGCCAAGGAGAATAAACCAGAAAGAAATGTTGACACAGACAGTCAGTTACAAAACATTGTAGAATCATTGTTGATGAACTGCAGAGGGGGAAGTAAACAGAACATTAAGTTATTTTGATAAAACATTCTATTTATCTATATTGTTTTCTTTCACATCAAAAGGCAACATTCATATTTATTTTTAAAAATCGCAAATTATGCATAAATAAATTTATTCACAATTTCTGATCTTTTTCTTGAAATAATTTAAAATTATACTTGGAAAGTGCTTGCAAAGACATTACTTATAGTTAGCCAGTTCTGTCTGTATGTCTGTCTGTCTGTCTGTCTGTCTGTCTGTCTGTCTGTCTGTCTGTCTGTCTGTCTGTCTGTCTGTCTGTGGGGAACGCCGTCGCGCGCAACTACTGGTGCGCATTGGTCATGTTTTACATGACGGGTCCCTCTAGTGTTAATAACGAGTTATTGTTGTGATGCAAAATAATATCCTGGTGTGAGAGATGTAAGAGATTTTGAAGGTATACAACGATTCAAATACATGTTTAAAACATGCTAATAAAAGGCAATTCTCTCTAAAAAAATCCTTTGATAAAAAACTAGACCCCAAATAATCAATCGAAATATTTGTTTCTCTTTTTAGTCCGATCTTGTCATTATATTGTCAAAGCAGAGCGAGTTGATTGAAACCCCGATGACGTAGACTGGTCATCATGAAAAGAATTGGTTCAAACAAAAGCACCTTGAGATTTTCAAAGATAATCGAAACGTCAAAAGATGTCACAAATTTCAGCTCGATCAGTGGGACAGTTTAACTCGTACAATCGACACACTATGGTGTTCACAGAACTTTCGGCAACTTTAAAGCTCTCGTGGTTAAGATTGAATGAGATAATAGCAAGCAACTTCACTTATTGATCACGGGACTCTTAATGACAATTACTCTTCTCTGTGAGTTGGCTTTTGTGTTTTCGCCAGCAATCCCGGTCAAACCATTCAACCGATCCATATGAAATTGTGCACACACACTAATGTAATCTAAGCGGTCTTTTGTTACATAGTTTTTGAACATGACGCTGTGATTTTGTTTTTGAAATTAATACTGGAACCGTTTGACCGGTCCTTCAAATTGCAGTCATGGAGAAATATTTTAGGTGTTTTTGTAAATTTTCAGACTAATCTGTCGTTAATTTCAAAGGTTATTGATTTTATGCGTGTTTGGAAATATCTGTAAAATTTCTTGAAGGAATTTTCAGATATTTTATCACTGCTTTGACTCATGTCGTTTCGGCTCTTACCAAGGTCTGTAGAGCATCGTTTTCCTATACTAGTTGACCGTGGTCCAGTAGTTTTGACTGCGAGTGTCCACGCAACGCACGGGTCACGCAAGATGGCTGCCAGTGGAAAGAGTTATGAAGTTTGTCTCGCTTCCGCCCATGAGTTTCGTCTCTCTCGAAACCTCCGCGTCCAAGCGCTCGCAGCGCGCCCGCCGGCGGAGACCAAAACCAACAAACTTAAGCTCTATAATGGCTGTTACAAAGTTTTTAACGGGCCGTTCTCTACGCTCTTTTATTTCCACGGCCCTCTCGACAAAAACTCTCTCGGCGAATCTAATAATGCCACGGAGTCGACGATAACTCACGGCCACTGAGATACACGTGACGTCATATCACATGACGGAGAACATTAGCGGTGTATTAAGATGCGGGTGATGGGAGTTATCACTTGGCGGGAACGGAGGCCGCGATTGCCGGGGAATATTTACATGAGCCCTCGGACTTTATAACAGGGCGGTTTAAAAATAATCTGTTTTCTTTATGAGGTGCCACGTAATAAATGTTGGATCTGGCGGAACGGGAGTAAGATATTGAAAGTTTAGACGTCAGCAAAATGCTATTGTTCTCTTATTTCCATTATTCTGTATACTAATTTGTTTTTTGTTTGAAGACAAACTGATCAACCAATCGATAGGGTATTTTGCACACATTAAGGTAGTACCATCATGATATACATATACAAAAAAATTTGAAATTACAATCTCAGAAGACGTTTTTCTACATTTCAACTATATTTAAGTATAAATGAATCATAAAATGTCATTTAACTTGCAACCCCTGTCGTATAGCGAGGTTTCAATTTATTGCCTTCCGAGAATGAACAAAACTGTAACACAGGAGGTATAGGGAAATCATTTAGTTTTTGGTTGATAACTTTTAAAATAGCACACGTTGGTATTGTTTTCAATTTATTTCCTAATAGAATGTCCAACTATCTATCTAGAAATCAGTTTTTTGAAAAAACATTGAACCTCAGTAAAATTCAAAACTCAAAAATAGCATGGAAATCGTCATGATTTTAATGGCCCCCATAAGACTACATGTTAAAAATAGGAATTTATAACTACAATATCTCGAAATCTAGACACGAGAAGTTGTTCATATTTCACAGAATCGTGTAAATAGTGATTATTGACACCTCTGCCAAAAATAAGATCATTTGGAAGATATGAGATATCAGTTGTGCTACCTTAAGGACATACTATAGGTCACTTGTATACTTTAATAAAAAAAAGTAAAATCATCTGATTGATTGACAAATTGTAATAAATCAAATCATCGGTAAATAACTCCAAAAGCGTTGCCATTTTAAACTTTTTTGGAAAATCATTTTGTTAAATTTAGAAAATAAAAATACAAACAGCAACTTGATAGCCTACAAATAATAAGATTTGTCTTTACAACTGTGTTCAATGTCTATAGAGGTGCAACTTTCACACGGTTATTAATTCACATGCAAAAGGCTCGCTCATCAACGCCTTACACAGAGCGTTTTCCTAACAAAAGAATTTGCATCAATAACAAACTTTTATGAAAATAATCCATGCTCTTCATTGAATATCACGTAATAAAGTGTGGATGGAATATTAAAATGTATTTGATGACAACACAATGGGGCTTATAACCTATTGTGTGAGATGGGGACATCGGGCGGATTGAGAGTGAATGAACCTGCTTCATAAATGTCCATATTGGAAGAATTTGCTGTTATATCTTCTCAGTTGCTGGTTTGGATAATTTAAGGATGAACCATCGCTTTGAATGACTATATTCATAACATGAGATAAATTAATTCAGAAAACGCATGTTTAAACTTTAAAACATAGTTTTATAATGTATTATGTGGAGAATAATACGATATGAGATGATAAGGAATTTTTTAACACAGTTTTCGTTTTTTTTTTTTTTAAAGAATACAGCAGTGGTTTTGACTAGTTCAGTAGTCCCGTGTTAAATGGCCATATATGAAGATTTTCAAACATTTAAATGCCATTATCTCAGAAATTAAGTCGGTGACAAGAGTATTTTAGGTTTTCAATGCATTCAGTATTAGTCGAAGAATATATCAATAGTTTTCTGTTGAATTTGTTGGTGCGGATTAAAAATTATTTAGAATAATGTAGGAAATTAATTCGTTCCCCCATAAGAGCCATGTAAAAATCTCGAACTTTGAAAAGTTTTACATAAAAGTTAGGTCGGTAAGGTATACATTTTTTGATCTTATATTGTAGATAATACTATTAGTAACAAAATAAAATGGGTTGGAAAAAAATTGTTGGTAAATGACCTGGCGCTGGTTCATCCTTAAACAGGTTATTATACTTCACAAACTGGATAGTTTTTAATTTATTACAACATTTCGCTTCATAATATCGGGGTCTTTCGAATGAATATGCATGGAGCGAAATATTGTAACCTAATTAAAACTATTATAGCCTGTGAAAGTTTATAATAAACTATTTTAATATAAGAATCGGTTGATTAAGTTAAGAAATGTATAAACTTTTAAATTGATACTTATAATTAATTACCTAATTAAATCACAAATATTGGATTACATATTTTGTTTCTTTAACCGAAAAGCTGAATGGTTAATGGCGCTCAACAGCGAGGTTATCAGCGGAATTCTGCTGGATTAGTTTTCATTGTAAATCCCCACCCACATTTAAACCATTTTGTTATCAAACTTGGTTCAATTTGTTTTAAAACATATTTGTCAAACTTATTCAAATAAATTTCAGATATTTTATCCTTGCTCCTTCGACGAATTCGTTGGATTCCAAGGTCTGTAGAGCGCAGCAACTTCCACACTTAGTTATCAACGCGTTACACAAAACGTTTTACTCCACCATATCGACCAATATTTGTGTTTAAATCGCGTTAAAGTCAAAAATTTTCCGGGCCTGCGCGGCCCAGACTCGCGTATTATATTCTAATGCCCTCCCCAGACTCAAATTGGGCCTGAGGTTATATTATTTTACCTTCACCTGCCATTATACTACAAAAATCCCCAACATATAACTGGATTTACAGCTAAAAAAGTGTCAGATGTGTTTTATAAATTTGATGATTTGAAAATGCTTGATGACACTTTTCAGTTATTGTAATTCCAGTTGCATATGCTGTGGAGTTTTGTAGTAAAGATAGTAGTAGGTAGTTAGTATTACTTTTCGTACTTTATTATTAGGAATTGGAGTATCATTACTTGTACTTCATTTAGTAAACTAGGAAAACGCTCTGTTTAACGCGTTGAATGAGCGAGCACGACACGTGCGCAAACATTAACCGAATATGCGTTCGTTAACACACAGAAAACATTATTTTAAGTCAAACTGAAAGCAAACTACGATCCACTGAATCAATATAAAACAATGTGTCATTGTATGACCACCATTAATGTGTAATCCGAGATATACCTAACCTTCAAGGAAATGTCAGGCTAGACAGAAGCTCAGAAACGGAATAAATCCAACGTTTCCAAGAAGAAAATAATTTGAAATAATCAATCCCCTGGACAAAAACTGTAGATACCTAATATCTATGCTTTAAAAGCGATTCAATTTTACTAATACCTTCACAAAGTACACCAAATTGCCAAAATTATCAACGAAAAGAAGCACAATGCAGGAGAGATTTGGAATGACGTGTGAACGCTAGAAGAGAACAAACGCCACTCAATGATATTATTGAAATGTGAGCTTATGTTTCTAATCCCTCCTGGATGCAAAATCAGCCAAGTAGAAACACGGGAGGCACGGCCATCAGAACTACGAATTGACGAAAAGACAATCAAGGTCCTTAAAAACTCGAAATGATTTGTTGGAAACTATGATCCAAATTGAATTATTCAAATTTGATCAACTCAATACACATAAAAATATCTGCTTTTCACTAAAAAAGTGTACATACCATCAAAACACTCTTGTACCTAAAGCAAATCAGATTCAGTTGCATTGGAAAGACATTCATTTTCAATGTTTCATTTCTGACAGCTATTAAAAATGTCAATAAGTGCATACTTTCTTGACAGATTCGGCTGAAAATTGGTAAAATAAGTGACATTGTTGTTCTTACTGACCATGCTAAATATGAGTTTGATCACATTTCTCGAAGACCATTTTCATTTTTTAGGCTATCAGGAGATACTTATTTTAACAATGAACCAATGGATGGATTTCAAAAAAAAATTGGGTCTGCAAACAGAGAAGGTTGTCTTTACATGTGTGCAAAATTTCAGGTCGATCGGTGAAACGGTGCGACTTCTATTGCTTCCTTTAGCATACAAAAAAAAAAAAAAAAAAAAAAAAAAAAAAAAAACAGAGGTCCGTGCTAAAAGAGCCAAATGGAGTCGCTCGCTTCGCTCGCTCAAATAAAACAAATTTTCACTACCAATCTAGTCATATTAAAACGATTTAAGAGTCTACGATACTAGATGAAATCCATGTTTTTGGAAGCACAAAAAGGCGGCCCCTACTTTTTTCTAAACGGCTTTACCGATTGTCTTCAAATTTTCACAGGTTATAGATAAAGAGTAGATCTGTGTCTCTAGTGGCCCTAAATTTTAATTTTTTGTTTAGTTATTTCAGGGCAGAGGTGCCAAAAATACTCATATATTGCCCATGTTAGTTAGCACTTCCTCAAAACGAGAAAAAACATTTTTTATTATTTATTTCGATCACTAGAGACACAGATTTACTCTTTATCTCTATGCTGTTAAATTTTGAAAACAATCGGTCAAGCCGTGAAGAAAAAAGTAGGGGCCGCCTTTTTATGGTTTTTTGTGGTTTTCAATGTTTGAATTAAAATAACTTACTTCACAGCAGTATATGCAACATGCAACACACGATTAAATGTCACAAATGTCACGTACAACCCAGAGCTAATGCATTTTCATTCATTTAAAAAAAAAAAATTACATCGGAATCGAAATTTTCTGCGAGTCCTGTCGACTCTTAAAACAGCATTTCTACGCCATTTCAACCTCTAATTTTACAAAATTTTCGCCTCCGGCGGCTAGGGCTGTCACCCCAGACCCCTTATTTCTTGACGAGAATTTCTTTTCTGGCCCCTTGCCCCCCTGGCTTCTTGCCCCCCTAACTTTGAAAACGTTCCTATGCCACTGGAGTACTATGATACTTCGGCCTAGTTCCACGCTTGTCCCAGGTGATCTTTCCACGGCTTCCTTGACTTGAGATGTTAATTAAACCACATGCTCGGATGACGTATGTGGGGCTCAGCAGCCGAGCCGACAGTAACCTACTTTACCGACAAGTATGAATCACTCCCTGCTAGACGCTAGACACGCCACGGGCGAGAGTAAGTTGGACTATGTCGTGGTTACACAGTAGATAGTAGTGCAATCTAAAGTGATATGTTTTTATTTAATATATTATTTACCTTTAATGACTCGAACTGTTGCAAAACAGGCATTTATTTAATGGTAACTCAAAGAGCACATACCTAACCTCAATCCTTCCAATTTTACAACTCTTGTGACAACTTTGTTTATCCACATTCAGGGTGCATACCGTATTTGGATCAGAACGCCCAGTTTCCCTATCCTTTTAACATTGTGACGTAATCACCTGGGCCTGACCTTGAGTCGAATCTAGTCGAATGAATGAAAATACAGGCATCCATGTTGGATCAGAAAGCCCGACCTCTTGAGCTTGGGCATTATGGATACTGGTTTGAGCTCGTTTGTTGACGCGGCAAGTTTGATTTAACCCGTAAATCCTATAGTGACGTCACACGCCCAACTCGCCCCATTGTGGAATGCACCCTTAATGTAATATCTGTACCTCAGGGGTAGAAGGCCCGATGTCAATTTCAATGATTCTATGAGCTGAGCTCAAAAACCAATAATTCTGTCATCATCCAATCATTTGTAATGGTGACATGAGTCATTGTGTACGAGAATTCTTCCCAACGGCTGGTGTGTTGGATACCTCAGTTCTCGTTAGATCACCGAGGTTAAGCAACATTGAGCGCGGTCAGAGGTTGGATGGGTGACCATTCAACTCTGCCTTGCCAGGTTGCTGCCGTTGGGTCAGAGAGACTGGGGTGTTTGGGGGTCAGTGTGACGACCTCCCTCCACCTGTTATCAGTCTCTCGACGGCGCGGGTTGTGGAGGCCTGTGCTGTGAATGTTACACCGTCCTTCGGATGGGACGTTAAGCCGTTGGTCCCCTTGGTATCTTTCGTCAGGAGTAGGCTACATGCCGGTACCGGGTATCCACTCCTCCCTTCTCTATATTACATTCTCACTAGTGGAGCCTGGCTCTGTTGAGAATATAGACTTAATAATAATAATAATAATAATAATAATAATAATAATAATAATAATAAAAACATAATATACATAATAAAAACATAATAATAATAATATATAATAATAATGGTGGAAGCATTTTGCGAGCGTGCACGGCGTGCTAGCGAACCTCTTTCAAGAGTCCATTGTCAATCCGAAGGTCATACCTCATTTCTTCACGCAAGGGGTCACATACATGAAGCCAAAGGCTGGTGACATGGAGGATCCCAGGAACTACAGGCCAATCACGTGTCTCCCTACTGTGTACAAGATATTAACATCCATAATCTCGTCGAAAATCTCCAGACATTTGTCAGCGAATGAACTCCTAGCAGAGGAGCAGAACGGTTGTCGTAGAGGTGCGCAGGGTTGCAAAGAGCTGTTGGTCATAGATACGGTTGTGATGAGACAAGCGTGCAAGAAAGGCAGAAACATATCTGTTGGATGGATCGATTATCGAAAAGCCTTCGATTCCGTACCACATTCCTGGCTGATTCGTGTTCTGCGTCTATATAAAATCGATAACGCGCTTGTGAATCTTCTCGTGTTTATGATGAAGAACTGGACAACGAGACTGTGTGTGTCTATTGGCGAAACAGACTACAGCACTGACCAAGTTAAAATCGCAAGGGGTATATTTCAGGGTGATAGCCTAAGCCCCCTGTGGTTTTGTTTGGCCCTTAATCCATTGAGTAGGATGCTAAGAGAATCAGGGTGCGGTTATGTGCTGAACAGAGAGTTAGGAGTGTCAATCACGCATCAGTTCTATATGGACGACCTGAAGCTGTATGCGGCGAGTCGAGACAAACTGCAAAGCCTGCTGGAAGTGGTGAAGAGTTTCAGTGACGCGATTCATATGGAGTTCGGGCTAGACAAATGTGCATCGGTTCATGTACGCAAAGGAAAGTTGCAAGATCCAGAAGATGTCAACCTTATGTGTGGAACTGTTATTCAAGGACTTGGTAGTGGTGACAGTTATAAGTACTTAGGCATGCTGCAGCTACTGGGTGTTTCTGACGTACTAGCGCGCGATCGTGTGGAGAAGAAGTTCCTCGAGAGGATAACGAAGGTGTGCAAATCTCAACTGAACGGAAAGAACAAAGTTGTGGCTGTCAACACGTGGGCAGTTCCGGTGGTTATGTATACGTTTGGAGTCGTCGAGTGGACGAAAACTGCACTTGACGCACTGAATAGAAAAGTGCGAACGACGTTTACTAAGCATCGCATGCGTCACCCAAGGAGTGCAGTTGAAAGATTCCACCTTGCGCGCAAACATGGCGGAAGAGGTTTTCAAGACTTTGTAGGGAATTAGTAGAAAACCGAGAGAAACTCTGGTTGGAAGAATATCACGTACGGATCATGCAAAAAGCGGCGTTGTTAGGAACATCGAGAATTGTCAGAATGTTCTTGAACGGCTAGCACGACCGACATCAAAAACATCAGTGCTAAGGTACCAATATGACTCTCCGAAAGATGTGTAGGCAGGGCATGCCTTGAATCAATGGATTCCGGCTTGTCTCAAAAATCCCTAAAATGCAGGAGAAGTAAAAAAAAAAAAAAAAAAAATTACTGTATTTGTTGACATCAGTCAAATGGTAATTGATAGAGCTTGAATATATAATTCCAAAAGTGTGCAACGCAAAATGAGAAAATGTACATAGATCATTTAACCTATTACAGGATTGTTTACAGGAAATGATTCATAATTATGTATAGAGTGTAAGTAGGTAATTCAACACAATAGCGCTGTGTAACCTCCAAAGAGTTAAACCTTGCTCGACCCAGCGGCCATGTTTCTCGTCGGAATCGCATAAGAAGGCGTTTTCAAAACATAGTCGTGATTTGTGGCGCGAAACACCATCTCAGTTTTTACCGGTTTGAATAATAAAGTGTTCATGGAATTCCTCGATAAAACATCTCGAAATTGATCGTTTTAACAGCGATCTGGGAAGGTCGAGGAAAGCACGTGTTTAAGGACATCGACGATCTTATTCCGACGTTATGACCCGGGGGGGCAGGGTGGAGAATTATGTAGCTTTCGTGTGTAAATTATACGCATACTAACATACATAACCGTACATCAATAGTATTTTTTCCCTCCAAATTTCCTTATATCTTAAGGTGCTGCAAGCGCGAGCGATTTGGCTGCGTTTTGCAGGCACTTTTGGATAAGATTGGAGACGAAATGGGTTAAAGAAATGATTTAAAATTTTAACCATGAATAGATAAAAGACAAACTTAGGGCTATCCCTTGGTACATTTTTTATTTTTCGCATCGTTAATTTGTAATATTAGTTGATTTTTGGTGAAAAAAATATATATTTTCTTGTCTCAATGGCTGCCGTATGAAATTTAATTTTAAAAATGTGTCAAGTGATAACCCTAAGTTTGTCTTTTATATAATCATGATTAAAATTTGAGATCAATTGGTTCACTGGTTTGGTCTCCAATCGTATCGCAAATTTCATAGTATTGCGCGGTTTTGTTGAATAACCGGCGCCTAATTAACAATGCACGAAGCAAAAATGAATAAGTAATACTAATACAATCAGACTGATCATGTGAACATCCTATCAAAATTATACCCACTTATGAAACATTTTTTCTCTCTCAATTTTCTAAAACGGCCGAGCGCTTGCATCACCTTAAAGTTCAGCAATGCACATGATGATGTTAGGTTCAACATTTTTCATTTGTTTTTGAACTGTATCCTGGAACTCATAACGGGACCATTTTCTCTGTTTCAACAAATCGATCTGAAATTTTGCACACACACAAATGTCATAAGAGCGGGCACGTGTATAGTATTTTTTATTATCGAGATCCTGTGATTGGCTGAAAATTAAAAATTGGAACTCTCTAAACTTCGGGCTTCAAATTTTGCATTGTCAGTGGGACCTACATATTTGAAGTGTTTTTGAAATCTTCCAGACAAAATGGTCAAGAACTTCATTAGTATTTACATTTAACTTACTTTTACTGATTGTTTTCAAACATTTGTCAAAATTATTCAAAGAGAGGTAGGTACCAATAGAATAAATATTTCGAAACTTCATTAAATGTCGATCTTTAGAACTTCAAGATTTCGGAAACAATCTGAAAAAATACCGAATCATCCGGAAGGCATTGGTCGTCCTTCACTTTAAAAACTAGGGAAGTTTTGAGCTTCGTAAAAAGTTGATTCTCGCTAACAACGAGATTCGACGTGCTGTGATCCCGCATTTCCCGCGCAATGAATTATTTCCCCTCCATTGGCGGAGATCTGTTGCACGCAGCCAATCAAAACGCCGAGCAAACAACGCGAACATTAAACAAACCCGGAGCACCAAGTCAACAGTTTGTATTTGTTTTCTGTTCTGAACATCGATCTGAGAGCGACGTCATAGCCTCGAGATAATTCGCTCGAAACAAAAGCCAATGTCGCTATCTTTTCCGATGCGAGATTTCCGCAAAGTTGCGCTGTCAAATGAAGGAAAGTGAAGGAAAATCCGATACATGCCGGGAGACAAGACTGAAGCGAGACGCAAAATCTCCGAGGCGTTTGAGAAATACTTAATAATTAGCATTTCACTTGAAAATTCACAGCCGAATAATAAAGTTTTATGTATAAATTAACTGGAGAGATTTCCCATAAGGTACTTGAGCTCATCGTCAACAATTAGAACTCAAGAATCTTCAGTCAAAATACAGTTGAAGGGTACACGTGAAAGAACGGTCAAAGTCCATTTAACGAAACAGGTATGGGTGAGTGGTAAAGCTCTGAACTTGTATTCCGGAGGCCCGGGTTCGATTCCTGCGGCCGTCCTTCCTGACTGGGGTGTTTCGTGGTTTTCGCTCAGTCGACAGGCAAATACTGGGAAGGTACCCTACTAATTGACCACGACCGCCTCCTTCCCACCTTCCATCCTTACCTACTCTTCACCATCATCTCCCAATCATCATCATAATCATTCATCCGTCGCCATTAGCCTCGCTGCAGAACAGTGCGACGTTAAGCCCAAGACAAATCAAGTCCATTTAACATAGCTGTCAATGCATAAGCATAGGACTACACGTGTTTACCTTGAATTGTTTCATTATGGATACCCATGTACAATTAATTTCAAAATCTATCTGAATTATGTATTACTTATTTCCAACATGTCCTGTTTGTATGCAACTAGCATCGATTTTCAGAAAATGTTTGAAGAATATGGAACATTACTCATCTGCATTTGCTAATCATAAAATTCATGCAGAGAGATCTACTTACTCTTGGTCAAAATAAGGAATGAGGTCTGAGAAAAGGCGCATCATGGCTGAAAACTAGATTTTAGGTTTTGATGAGTTGATTTTATTGAGAATATTTTCCTGGTAATTAAAACCAAAAAAAAAACACTCCGTGTAAAAAAGGCAGCCAAGTCTCTTTACTTTAAAAAAATTCAACACCGAAAAGGAGTGATATCAAAAAAGGAGCCAAGTCAATGACATTTCCAAATATTTAATCGTATCTTTGAAATAAAAGTATAAACACCGAGAAATACTTTACAAAAGGACTTGGCGCATCGTTTTTTTAAAGACATCATTCTATCCTAAAAGTGGAAAGAAATTTACAAGTAGGTACATTTTCCTCTTTCTATTAGAGCCAGAATCTATGAATCAAGCTACTTTTAGTAATGACTATTTTATAGTTTTGTCAATGGCGATAGAAGCATGATTTTATGCTGTAATATATAAGTAATATAAGGGTGAAAGAATTACATAACAATTGGAAGTGGTGAGAATGTAGGTTTCTTTGGAAAACTTCCATGGAGTCAGGGGTCAGGATCCTCATCAGTGTGTTGTGTCTAATGTCCGCCCGTCCGATCGGGTAGCTCAGTTGGTAGAGCTCTCGCCCGGCAAGTGAGAGGTCCCAAGTTCGTGCCCCGGTTCGGTCGGATATTTTTCACAACACACATCCCTTCATATCAATTGGAAGTGGGCTCATACATATTCTTGCAGTACTGTTAATATGGCGATATTAGACTGGTATCTTTTCATAATTTGATCTTGACTGAAGGAAATCATGAAACGTTGTCAAATAATTACTAACTAATGGAACACAATTATATATTTTTGAAGTGTCAAGTGTATAAAGTTAAATTTTTTAATAGAAATTCAATATGACTGTCTTCTTTGTGAAATGTATTTTTATAAAATGTGTATTAATAGAAATTGTTACATGATGAGAAGGTATAACGCATGAGACTTAATTATATTCACCACGAAACAATATTACGAAGATAACTATTGTGTATATTTATAGAAAGCATAGACAACAAGTTTCATAGCGTATATATTCATATAGAAAATATTTTACAGAAGGTATGTATAATATGTACCTAATTGAAAGATGTTTCCCTATTATTCTAAACATTCAAAATGACGGTTGTATATAAATGGCACATGCTTATGAATAGAAAAATGTCTTTAAAAAAACGATGCGCCAAGTCCTTTTGTAAAGTATTTCTCGGTGTTTATACTTTTATTTCAAAGATACGATTAAATATTTGGAAATGTCATTGACTTGGCTCCTTTTTTGATATCACTCCTTTTCGGTGTTGAATTTTTTTAAAGTAAAGAGACTTGGCTGCCTTTTTTACACGGAGTGTTTTTTTCTGGGATATCACTTCTTTTGTTAGTTTATTCATACAGCTTGTAGCACAGCTTGTGTCCGTGCAAGAACTTATTTCTTTAAAAAAATACGCCTATGCCGATTTGGATACTTAGAAAAGTTGCGTTTGGTATATAAGATTAAAATAATTATCCAAGAAGAATAGCTTTAAGTTTCGTTACAATCGGTCCAGCCGTTTTCGATATATGACGTCACTTCCGGTTTTAGCAATGGCGGCCGAAAATAATGTCGTCTTGAATTCATAATTATTACTCCTACACATTTCCAAAATTTGGTTGCAATCGGTACAGCCGTTTTTGATATATGACGTCACTTCCGGTTTTAACAATGGCGGCCGAAAATAATGTCGTCTTGAATTTATAATTATTAGTACAACACATTTCCAAAATTTGGTTGCAATCGGTACAGCCATTTTCGATATATGACGTCACTTCCGGTTTTAACAATGGCGGCCGAAAATAATGTCGTCTTGAATTCATAATTATTAGTACAACACATTTCCAAAATTTGATTGCAATCGGTACAGCCATTTTCGATATTTGACGTCACTTCCGGTTTTAACAATGGCGGCCGAAAATAATGTCGTCTTGAATTCATAATTATTAGTCCAACACATTTCCAAACTTAGGTTGCAATCGGTACAACCGTTTACGATATATGACGTCACTTCCGGTTTTAAAAATGGCCGCCGAGAACACTGCAACCTTGAATTTATAATTATTTACAAAGTACGTTTACTTATATCTATTTTAAAGTATAAAGTGGTGAATTTAGCGTCATTTAGCATATTTATGACGTCATTTCCGGTATAGGTCATAAAATGTGTGACGTCATTTCCGGTTTCGATATTTGAATCATCAAATATTACTGATTACATAAAGTTGACCGTCTAAATCGTTTAGCGCTGGTTTTGTTCTAATCTGTTTAGCCGTTTTTGAGACATGATGTCACTTCCGGTTTCAAAATGGCGGCTTCCGGTTGGTTTTATAACAAGTCAAATGAAATATCAAAAGTACAAACGTTACATAAATATCAAGACAATCGGATCAACAGTTGTTGCTGAAATGCAAATCGATGTATATTAAATTTCATGACGTCATTTCCGGTTTATTTAAAATAATGTTCAGTCTTTTGATATTGATTATCCATATAGATGACCGTCTGAAACGATTGGCGCAAATTTCGTTCCGATCGGTCCAACCGTTGACGAGATATGACGTCACTTCCGGTTTCAAAATGGCGGCACAAAAAATTCATGGGGACAAGGTTAAATCAGACGCCAAAAGTGCACACGTGGTAAAAATGTGAGATCAATCGGTTCAGCCGTTTAGGCTGTGGCCTGTTTACCGGATTTTAGCTCCAGCCTACTACTATGATTACTGATTATGAAAACCGCCCTAAAACACTGTTTTCACGGCCCTCTAGCGCGCAAAGGGCGTAACCTATTGTTCCCAAATTTGGTATATGTTGTAGGGTGGGCCATAGCTCGAAATTAAGATATTTCGCAACAATGTGAGATTTCTCAATTTTAAGATCCAGTAGGCCGAAAATGCCACTTTGATGCTTACAGTAAAAGTGGGTTTGCTCCAGCCTTTATATGAGAGTGTGCGCGCGCCGTACGACTTGGCTGGCGTGGAGCGACCGCTCCACTAGATTCGTTTCTATCCCCCAAATTGACAAAGATAAATTTAAGTATGTGATATTGAAAATGTATAGTTTTGAGATAAAACTATATTTAATAGTTTTGTTTAAAACACAATTGTCTACTTGCAAATTGTTGTTTCAAATTGCTGAAACATTCACACATTGGACATATACACAATGTGTTTCTTATTATTTGGATTAGGAATAATATTAAAAATATATTTCAAATAAAATTATATGTGAATTTATACTACGGAGCAAACATTTCCGTACAAGCGCACTTATTTAAATCATCCGGCTAACAACCGCCCATTAACCTCCAAATAAATCCGTGCCTCCTTACTGTCAAAAACCCGGCGTAAAAACCAACGCAGTAATCCTAGCCGCAAAAAGCCGGGCATGATTCGGACATCCACTTGTGCCGCGCCGCCCCACATTCCACTTCATTACATCGGCCTGTGACGTCACCACTTGAGCGTCACAAGTATCAAGCCTCGAACACAATGCACTAAGTAGTTATGATCAATGACCTCGAGCTCTAAGAGGGGGCTGAAAGCCGCTAGCGGGATGAAGGGGAAGGGGAGGGGGAGGGGCATGAAGCCTTGCTTTCACTGGCGGTCGTAAGTTCCCGTTACTGTCGCGAGAGCGCTCTAATTTGTGATGCTTTTATCTTCCCGGCTCCGAGAAGGGATTCAAAGCAAAAGAAGGAGTATAAATAGTTGAGAAAGAGGAATAAAATATATCACTGCTAGGGGGATGTTAAATATTATAACAGTCGGCTGTGATAAGGAGGGATGTTATCGCGATGTTAGCGACGGAGCCGCCGTGATCGGATGTGCTGACATCTAGCGGAGCGAGCGAGCAGAATGTGGGCCGTTAGAGCGTTAAAGTTTGTAAGTTGAATGTACGGTGATGTTGTAAGTAGAGTGTATGGCAATAGGACGCATTCTCATCAGGCAAGTGGAATGTAGGCCAATAGAGCACAATATAAAACAATGGCCGCTGTTGGATAAGTTTCTAGGACTCAATTGATTTTCTTGCGTACTTACATTCTTCGAGAGACTATGAGGAAAAAAGTAATAGAGGCCAGCAAGAAGAAATGGATGTGGTGTAAATAGTCATAACTAGGAAAACGCTCTGAGTAACGCGTTGATGAGCGAGCACGGATACGGCGCAATACCTCGAACCGAAATTCTGTTTATCGAAAATGTCCTTAAAAGCCAATAATTCTTGAATTTCGTCACAGACTTGTATGAAAATCTCCAACAATTCCTAAAATATTGGTCTCAATAACCACGCAAAGTTTTAAGTTGATCGATTGAACCTTTATGATTGAACGATTCCTTGTTAATTAACAAAAATCACAGGATCTCGTTCATAAAATATTTAAACGATCATATCAGTTTCATAATAATATACGTTTGAAAGTTTCTGCTCTAACAACCTTGAAGTGAAGATTCGAAGATGCCGTGAAATGTGAAATTCGAGAAATATGACAGCCAACACGCAAAATATCCGTAAACTGTCAATAACTGTTGAATTTAAACACAGTTTAGTCTGAAAATTGTCAAAAATACAGATAATGTTGGACCCGATGACCATGCAAATTTTTAAGTTGATCGGTCAAACGGTTCTGGTTTAAATTTTAAAAAGCACATGAAATATTTTTTTAAATTTTAACCAATAGGACGTTTTGGCTGAAAATTTGTAAAATAAGAGACAATGTTGGTCTTAATGACCATGCAAAATATAAGGTTGATCACATTTGTCGAAGACCATTTTCATTTTTCAGCCTATCAGGAGATGTTTATTTAAATTTTAACCAATTGATAGATTTCAACAAAAATTTAAGTCAGCAAACAGAGAAGGTTGTCTTTACATGTGTGCAAAATTTCATGTCGATCGGTGAAACGGTGCGATTTCTATTGCTCCATTTAGCATCCAAAAACAAACAAAAAAAAAAAAAAAACAGAGGTCTGTGTCAAACGAGTCAAAAGGAGACGCTCGCTTCGCTCGCTCAATTAATTACCTATGTTTCCAATCCAAGAAAATCTGGAGTTTTTACATGTTTTTTAAATCTGATATTATGATTTGCTACCTGATTTTCAACACAATTTTAATTGTTTTCTACAATAAATAAATACATATTTCTACCGACTGTTCCATTGTATGTTGATTATTTGCCATCACACCAAAAAGTAAACAACGTTTCCAAATGTCCACATAATATTTACTTTAGTAATTGTGAGGGCGTCAAATATCCCACTGTCATCAAAATATTTATCTATAATTTCATGTAGGTATCAAAAATACAAACAAACTTTTTTCATTTTAAAGCTGGGAATTCCGTCAAACATAATAACGGATATTGAAGTAGATGAATAATTTCATACTGAATCTCTGAATACTCTGTCACAGTTACGCAGTGTTCGCGTATCCAGCCCGTCACATGTGACGTGAAAACATCTCAACATCTCCGTTGGAGTCTAATGTTCGCGTATCCAGCCCGTCACATGTGACGTGAAAACATCTCAACATCTCCGTTGGAGTCTAATGTTCGCGTATCCAGCCCGTCACATGTGACGTGAAAACATCTCAACATCTCCGTTGGAGTCTAATGTTCGCGTATCCAGCCCGTCACATGTGACGTGAAAACATCTCAACATCTCCGTTGGAGTCTAATGTTCGCGTATCCAGCCCGTCACATGTGACGTGAAAACATCTCAACATCTCTGTTGGAGTCTAATGTTCGCGTATCCAGCCCGTCACATGTGACGTGAAAACATCTCAACATCTCAACATCTCAACATCTCAACATCTCAACATCTCAACATCTCAACATCTCAACATCTCAACATCTCAACATCTCAACATCTCAACATCTCAACATCTCAACATCTCAACATCTCAACATCTCAACATCTCAACATCTCAACATCTCAACATCTCAACATCTCAACATCTCAACATCTCAACATCTCAACATCTCAACATCTCAACATCTCAACATCTCAACATCTCAACATCTCAACATCTCAACATCTCAACATCTCAACATCTCAACATCTCAACATCTCAACATCTCAACATCTCAACATCTCAACATCTCAACATCTCAACATCTCAACATCTCAACATCTCAACATCTCAACATCTCAACATCTCTGTTGGAGTCTAATGTTCGCGGTGGAATAATAACTAAATTAGATCGCTTTTGTTACGTAATTTCTTAATTGTTCAAATTTATTGTTCCTCTTCTTTTACTGTATTTAGCAAAATTTGTTATTTATTATTTATATTTTAATTTTATTGTTGAATGAGTATACACTGTTTATTTTTAATTAAACAGTGACAAGAATATATGATTATGATTTTTGTAACTTCGGTAATGTTTTGAGATATTTTATTTGAGATAAAATTATTATAAAATTAAAAAATAAAAAATAAAGTGAACATTCACATGTAGAGAACAAAAATATCATAGGGAATTAAAAATAATAATGTATCTTACTAATGTTTGTATAATTGAGCGAGCGAAGCGAGCGTCTCCTTTTGGCTCTTTTGGCACGGACCTCTGTTTTTTTTTTTTTTTGTTTTTGTTTTTGTTTTTGTTTTTGTTTTTGGCTGCTAATAGCCGATACACAGGTCGCACCGTTTCACCGATCGATCTGAAATTTTGCACACATGTAAAACCAACCTTCTCTGTTTGCAGACCCTAATTTTTTTGAAATCCATTCATTGGTTGAAATTTAAATAAACATCTCCTGATAGGCTGAAAAATGAAAATGGACTTCGACAACTGTGATCGACCTTATATTTTGCATGGTAATTAGGACCAACATTGTCTCTTATTTTACAAATTTTCAGCCAAATCCTCCCATTGGTTAAAATTTAAAAAAATATTTCATGTGCTTTTTGAAATTTAAACCTGAACCGTTTTACCGATCAACTTAAAATTTTGCATGGTCATCGGGTCCAACATTATCTGTATTTTTGACAATTTTCAGACTAAACTGTGTTTAAATTCAAAAGTTATCGACAGTTTACGGATATTTTGCGTGTTGGCTATCATATTTCTCGAATTTCATATTTCACGGAATCTTCGAATCTTCACTTCAAGGTTGTTGGAGCAGAAACTTTCAAACGTATTATGAAACTGATGACCGTTTAACATTTTTTTGAACGATATCCTGTGATTTTTGGAAATTAACAAGGAATCGTTCAATCATAAAGGTTCAATCGATAAACTTAAAACTTTGCGTGGTTATTGGGACCAATATTTTAGGAATTCTTGGAGATTTTCATACAAGTCTGTGACGAAATTCAAGAATTATTGGCTTTTAATGACATTTTCAATAGACAGAATTTCGGTTCGAGGTGTTGCGCATGTCCGTGCTCGCTCATCAACGCGTTACTCAGAGCGTTTTCCTAGTGATATCATGTTCAAAATGTAATTGAGATAGCGAAGCGAGCGTCTCCTTTTGGCTCTTTTGGCACAGACCTCTGTTTTTTTTCCCCGTTACCTGACTGTATACAGGTCAGAGTTTTTCTTCGATCGAGCTGAAATTTTGCACACATGTGGAGACAACCTTTTCTGTTTGCAGACCCTAAATTTTTTTGAAATTTATTCATGGGCTAAAATTTAAATAAACATCTCCTGATGGTAGGTTGAAAAATGAAACTGGTCTTTGATAAATCTGATTAAACACCTATTTTGGCTATAAAGGTCAGAGTTTTTCTTTGATCGAGCTGAAATTTTGCACACACATGTAAAACCAACCTTCTCTGTTTGCATACCATAATTTATTTTGAAACCCATTCATTGGTTAAAATTTAAATAAATATCTTCTTATTGGCTGAAAAATGAAAACAGTCTTCGATAATTCTGATCAAACTCATATTTTGCATGATCATTAGGACCAGTCTCTTATTTTACAAAATTACATCCCAGTCAGTTAAGAACGTATGAACGTATTGACATTTTTCATATCTGTCAGTAATGAAGTATCGAAATGAATGTTTTCCAGTGCCAATTGAATTGATTCTGATTTGCTTTAAGAACCAGTTGCTTAGATTCTATTTTAGAGTTTCGATGAAAAGCATAATATACTTTTAAGTTGATATCATAACTAGGAAAACGCTCAGTGTAACGCGTTGTTGAGCGAGCGAGCAACATATACATCCATATGAATTGATTATGACATCAACTAAAAAGTATATGCTTTTCATCGAAACTTTAAAATAGCATCTAAGCACCTGGTTCATAAAGCAAATCAGAATCAATTTTCAATTGGCACTGGAAAACATTCATTTCGATAATTCATTACTGACAGATATTAAAAATGTCAATACATTCATACGTTCTTAACTGATTGGGATGAAATTTTGTAAAATAAGAGACAATATTGGTCTTAATGATCATGCAAAATATGAGTTTGATCAGAATTATCGAAGACCGTTTTCATTTTTCAGCCTATCAGGAGATATTTATTTAAATTTTAACCAATGAATGGATTTCAAAAAAATTGGGGGTCTGCAAACAGAAAAGGTTGGTTTTACATGTGTACAACATTTCAGCTCGATCAAAGAAAAACTCTGACCTGTATACAGTCAGGTAACGGAAAAAAACAAAAAAAAAACAGAGGTCCGTGCCAAAAGATCCAAAAGGAGACGCTCGCTTCGCTCGCTCAATCAATTCAATATGGATTTCTGTGCGTTGTGTACGCATTTCCGTTTCGAGAATTTGCACGTACCCGTGCTCGCTCATCAACGCGTTACACTGAGCGTTTTCCTAGTTTTAACTTTTCTATTATTATTTTTATTTTTTTATTGGTTCGTATTAAAAGGATTTAAGGCTTCTTTCCTAACCACAAGAATTCTTCATCATGCCCTCTAATGCCACACATTCTACTTCGACTCAACAATTTCAACGCACACAAAAGTAGCATATAAAACATTTTTATCTTCTTTTCCTCTGAAGAATGTAGAATCTGCGTCTACTCTGGACATTGTTATTGGCTAATGCACCCGGGCCAATAGGCGGACGACGTCCGAATTTAGTTGATTTACTCGTCGTTCTCGTTCTCGTAATTGCAGCCTGTATTGTTGGGCCGACTTTTATCACCGCGGCTAGCGGAAACGGCGGAAAGCTTTCGCCAAAGAGTATAGCGATGAGAAGTCGAAGATGTTCCGTGGAAGTTCGTGTGGGATATCTTGCTGGTTGAAGGTGTTTGCCACGAGACTACGTGAGTCAAATTATCACGTATTTCATTTGGAAATAATTAAATGTTGCGACAACTTGATCGATGAGGCTTAGGACACGATTCACTTAAGAAGTTTACTGATAAGTAGGAAAACGCTCAGTGTAACGCGTTGATGAGCGAGCCTTCGTACTGCATGCGATTTGATATGCGTTTGCAAGTATCAGCTGCTCTACAGGCCTTGGACCTGAAGCATCAAGAAGGCAGGGATGAATATTTAGTCTACATTTGTCAAATATTTAAGAAAATGTCTTTAAAATGACAATAACTTTTAAAAATAATTACAGATTGGCAATGATCATGCTACGTTTTAAGTTGATTGATCAATCGGTTCTAGTTTAAATTTCAAAAATCACAGAAAATATGGCTTTAAATTTGAATCAATGGGAGGATTTGACTGAAACTTTGTAAAATTGGGGACAATGTGTTTTGCAATGACGTGCAAAATTTCAAATTGATCGGAAATATCAGATTTATTGTTCTCAGCAGGGCCTACAAATTCAAAAACAAAACTTCAAACACATAGATAACGTGTCGTAATAGTAGCCCTGCAACGCTCGCTTGACATTAATCCTGTCACGTGATTGGTTGATCCCTGATTCCCCGGCGAACAACTGATAACCAGACGCGCTCGTCAATGCCTAGTTTCAATTATTCAGCCCACTCGGTGGTCGCAGGGGGGGGGGGGGGGTGAGGGGGGGCAACCCCCTCGTTTGTTAGACAGATTTAATTAAAAACTCCCCGGCCCAGTTGCCACGTTGTACACACTCTGTTCAGATCAACGGCTTATCAGCCGTGCAATCTGTTTGATCTGGCAACGTTGTAAAAACAATCTTTGTAAAGCTATTTACACGATTAGCCATTTAGCCCGGCGATTAAAGTTTTAAACGATACACAAAGAGGAGAATGTCAATTTTATAATGAGCTCATTATTCTTGTTCATCAATGTGTTTAATACACAGTCTGGAGTTTATATGAGCATGAATTTGTAAAATAGCTCAAAAGAACATGTATAAAACGTGGACTTTCTAGTACAAGGAAACCGCTCTGTGTAACGCGTTAATAAGCGAGCACCGGTTTGTGAACAAGTCGAACCTCAATGACTGTCAAAGAAACATCTTAGTTCATAAACAACCTTAGAGCAATTCGGAAAAATGTGTGGGTCTTTAGTATTATTCAAAAGTTTGAAATGAAGTTTCACTACCCAGTTGTATTTTTTTCTATCTACTGCTGTATACAACAAGAAAAGATTAGATGATTGTGGTTTAACGGCGCGTCAACGACGAGGTTATATTGCGCACGTTAATTTTTACATTTAACTTTGTTGAATAAAGTGGAGGACATGGGAAGGGGTCGACCTAACGGGCCCGATCCGGGGGAGTCCAGCACTGGTGGGAAGGCCAGGCCGGAATGGGGACGGACCGGGGGGCGTGAGGATTCGGGCCGGCAGAACCCGATTTCAGGGGGATCACCATCTCGAGGGGGAAGGCCGGCCCGAGGAGATCGCAAATTCAAGGGAGGGCATGGATAGGTCGACCCTGGCTGCTCGTTGTCTGGACCTCACCACTGACCTGTATGGCATGGGTAGCCCTTACATTATGCTCGCCGGCGTATCTGCAGTGGATCATTGGCCAACACAAACCCCACCACCGCGATAAGGTGGCAGCCGTCGGGGGGACAAGAAAAGAAATATGGAAAATTGAACTAACTTTGATGTTTTTATAACCTCTCAAAATGTGCCTTTCAAAAAATATGCATATCATTATTTTTTTTTCTATGTAAGTGAGGTATTTTGGGGAAACACGCTTGTACACGAAACAATGTATAGGGCTGACCCCCAGCCACATGAGGTTCCGAGAAATATATTTAAAATTTAAACTTTTTTGGGTCCATTTTTATGTTTTTGGCCATAATTTTCGTCGGAATTCTCCCTAAAAGTTCCCTTTGGTACCTTTGGTACGACCTACCAGTAATAATTTCCTACCGACAATATCAAAGATTGCACCTTCAAGGAATTACACAGTCTTTTCAACTTCCCTCCCAAAGTGTTGACCTATGACATTTAATTATGAAATGCAAAGTGAATAGAGCAACAAGGTCGCCCGGGAGCTGTTGTCTCGAGCTTATGTCACGACAGAATAAGTCTGAAAAAGCTCGTAAGCTCGGAGCATCTGCTGCATCGATTCAGAGCAACCTGCGCCATGATAATGTCATATTCGGTATTTACTCCTCGGGCAAGTGAAGACAAAGCAACACATGCGATCTGAACGATAGAGTCTACGATAACAATACATAATGCACTGCCAGTCGGAGAATAGTTTCTAGAATACTCTTCGTATGTGAGAACAATTTATTTTTTAAAATTCTACTTTTAACATTTATATGGTTGTTTGAACTGTATTAAGTTTTAAAATATCTTTCTCTACAGGAGGCCAAGTCTAGAAACTTACGCTTTCAGGGGTGCGATCAAATAAAATTATGACTTTCTTGTCACGGTGACAAGACCCTAGAAGGCCGTGAATAACATTGAGAGGAGAAGCTTGTCATGCGACAAGGAAGTTGTCATTTTACATGATCGCACCCCTGGACGCAAACGCTCTCGGACGTCAATAAGTACCGTTCACTGTAAGTATGACGACCTTGAAATCTACAGTCAATTGTTTAGCTTAATTTGGATTAAGGATTTAATGAATATATAATATCTGTTTCCGATAGATTACTGGATGGCAATAAAATAAGTGGCTTGACTTTATGTTTAAATGTGTTGCCTTTTGGGTCTTAATGGACGATAGTATCGATCATTTATTCATTAAATTAGCACTGTACAAAGCTTAAAAAGTAAGCTATTGGTATAACAAGATGTTTTCACTACAAATACAATATTTCCTTCGTCCATCCCACATTAATAATGAACAAGATCTAATAAAACTGTCAACCATATATTGACGCCAATACTGTTATCACTAGGAAAACGCTCAGTGTAACGCGTTGATAAGCGAGCACGGGTACGTGCAAATTCTCGAACCGGAAATGCGTACACAACGCACAGAAAACATATACATCCATATGGAATTGATTATGATATCAACTTAAAAGTGTATGCTTTTCATCGAAACTTTAAAATAGCATCTAAGCACCTGGTTCATAAAGCAAATCAGAATCAATTTTCAATTGGCACTGGAAAACATTCATTTCGATACTTCATTACTGACAGATATTAAAAATGTAAATAACTTCATACGTTCTTAACTGATTGGGATGAAATTTTGTAAAATAAGAGACAATATTGGTCTTAATGATCATGCAAAATATGAGTTTGATCAGAATTATCGAAGACCGTTTTCATTTTTCAGCCTATCAGGAGATATTTATTTAAATTTTAACCAATGAATCTGAGTAACGCGTTGATGAGCGAGCACGGATACGCGCAACACCTCGAACCGAAATTCTGTCTATCGAAAATGTCATTAAAAGCCAATAATTCTAAAATTTCGCCACAGATTTGTATAGAAATCTCAAAACATTCCTAAAATATTGGTCCAAATAACCATGCAAAGCTTTAAGTTGATCAATTGAACCTTTATGATTGAACTGTTCCGTGTTAATTTTCAAAAATCACAGGATCTCCTTCAAAAAATATACCTGAGACCACTCATATGATATAAGTGTGTCTACACAATATCAGATCGACTGTTGAACGGTCATTATCAGTTTCATTTGCGTTTGAAAGTTTCTGCTCTAACTACCTTGCCTTGAACTGAAGAGTCGAAGTCGCCGTGAATTTGACAGCCAACACGCTAATAGTCCGTAAAATGTCAATAACGTTTGGATTTAAACACAGATTAGTATGAAAATTGTCAAAAATGCAGATAATGTTGGACCCAACCATCATGCGAAGTTATAAGTTGATCGTTCAATCGGTTATAGTTTAAATTTCTAAAAACACAGGAAAGATGGTTTTAAATTTTAACCAATGGGAGGATTTGGCTGAAACTTTGTTTGATTGGGTACAATGTTGGGGGTAATGACTTGTCAAAATTTCAATTTGATCAAAACAACCAATCGAAAGTTAATTTTTTTTAAATTTGAACCAATCAATGGATTTCAAAAAAATTAGGGTCTGCAACAATCAGAAATGTTACGTACATGTGTGCAAAATTTCAGCTCGATCGAAGAAAAACTCTGACCTGTATATCGTCAGTAACAGAAAAAAAAAAAACAAACAAAAAAAAAACAGAGGTCCGTGCCAAAAGAGCCAAATGGAGACGCTCGCTTCGCTCGCTCAATTAGTACCAACCATGCCGTGAGTAAGCGCTACTTGTACCTATAGTCCTACCACGGAATTGAAGTCGTGAAAACACCTAATAAGCCGCGTTTACAACAAAATTAACGTTCGAAAATTAAGAAAATTAACGCAATTTCAATTTTCAAGCCCATGTAAACTTATGGATTCGTTCACAACGAAATTTGGTAAATTAACGTACGCCAATTTCACCTCAAAGTTGACCAACTTCCTACTTTCAAGTCGAACGTTAAGTGCGTTAAGTGGCGCATGCGCACGGACACTTCTCTCACATCTTACTCACAGCTGTTCGCGCTGGCCGGCGCCATCTTGTTTTACGTGTGTGTTATTTTTCCGAAGTGGTTGTGAACGAAAGTGGAATTACGTTAATTTTGCAACGTTAATTTTCGAACGTTAAGTTGTTGTAAACGCGGCTATACCCAGTTCACACTGAGGATTCGATCATGATCCAAAATCTCGATTGCAATCGATAATGTGTGTGAACTGAACTCAATCGAACTCGATCATGATCCAAATCTCGATTGAGTTGTAAGAACGCAATCGAAATCTGAATCATTATCGAAACCAAGTTCAAACAAAAGAAACCATGAATTTTAAAAACGAAAACTTACAAATGCATGCTCTAATTGCATGTAACAAGCATTATAAAGTTTAACATGAATCTTGCCTCCATTTTGATTTCGATTGTAATTGAACTGGATCATGATCGAATTCTCAGTATGAACAGGGTATAAGGAGTATGCACGTGATCTGTGATTTTGATTTTTGGCCGCCATGACGGGTAGGCTCAAGCTTGTCCAGAGCTTTATTTTGTCTAAATAGTTTAAAAGCTATATCTTTAGGGCAACTGACAGTGATATTTGACATTATTCATGTTAAAGCTTGTCTGCATTTATGTCAAACATACATGCAGGCATTTATTTAATTGATAATCCTCTTAAAATAGACAGTGGTCAGCATGGCCAGCGAAATTTGACACGTACCTTCTGGAAAATGTAATGTTGGAATCAATCAAAATCCATTATCATTGATTGAATAGTCTAACCATTAAATATGAACACTAGGGATAACATTTGAACAAGAAAGCAGACGTAAAAGAGTAGACAAATACTAAAATATACAATTAAAAAACTGGCTGTCACGTTTAACTTTTGTTTTTTTGGGACTGTCATGGCGAAATTTAGGCGGTTAAGAAGGCCGTGAGCTTTCTCGTGCATACTCCTTTGAGCATCTCTCCAAGGTCTCTAGAAATGTTGCAGTGAGCCATCTAGCGTTAAAAAGTAACAACCCTGCCGTGGTTTATCTCAAACTATAGACCATTTTAAATATTATCTCGGTGGCTCTGCTTTCTAAGAAAAATCATATGCAGTTTTATTTCCAGACACCTTAGTCCCTGTTTTACCTATTGTTGAAACAGGGACTAAGGTGTCTGGAAATCAAACTGCATATGATATTTCTTAGAAAGCAGAGCCACCGAGATAATTGGCGTTTAAAACCTGGTTAGGTAGCAGCACTTGTCCTGTGTAGGATAGACAAGGTGTATAGAAGTAGTGTGTAGTGTTTTCGGGTCAGAGCAGCCTGCATTGACGATTTATGAACTTATTTCAGATATATCAAAACAATATAATACAAGTCTTACCAGAGTAAAAGAAGTTATCTGCTTTGATATGTTCCCCACACACTAACATCATAGAATAATGAAACTAACATGCATTTTGGAAACCCTCTTGCCAACCTTCAAAGCAGATTGCAGATGATTGTTTCTCCCGCACATCGTCCTTCGGGAATAAATGAAAGGAGAGTCCATCTGCAGCTGTTGATTCTTTGTTTGAACATTGAGGAACACTACAGTATCGATTTGCTGATTTAATTTGCTTTTAAATAGGTAAATTCACCGGTTGAACATCCATTGACAGATGAAAACAAATGAAAAACAAAAGATTTTTCACCTAGATAGATTAGTTGGCGAAGCAGCCTCCAGATGTCGACTCCTTTGATTTTAAACGCGATCAGCTCCAGAGCCTTCTTGACAGTCAGTTAGTCACTGACCAAGGTCCACAGATTCAAAGCGTCTACCACCGAAGCGGCCATATTTAATCATGTTGGCATGACAACGAGGTAAACAATTTCTCACACAGGATGCCTATTAGAGTAAAAAACTTTCGATTTATTCATTTTAAATGGAGAATATTTACTGTCAATACATCGTTCAATTGACTGATGTAAAGTGGCAGACACAAGAGTTCTAAGTGCTTAAAATAAGTCTTGGCCATGAAATTCTCGCTTCTCGTCACCTGTTGGTACGGAAGGGCTGATGTGAACCAATGATAATCGAGTACTTCTGATAGTCTTTGGAATCAACTTCCGATTCACTGGACTTCATTGGAACCACTGGAGCTTTCATCCAGTGTTTAAGTACGTTTTGAAAAACCATTGCGCCGTGCAGTAATCAGCTGGGACAAAAGACAGTTTCAAAAGCTTCTCAGTGGCTCTGGTTTCTATGACGTAATGCTGAGCGAATTCCAAATATCTGACGTCTTTTAACCTATTGTTTACACACCTGGAAACTTAATTAGAAATATTTTAGAAATCATATCCATCATAATACGCTTATTGCGACATCTTTCATGCCAGTGGTACGAATATAAATATTTGTAAACTAAGATCCAAGCGAATTAATTGTATGTATAATGAAATCCCAGATCATTTAAATACGAATCATTCTCGAATATGTGATTATAATTATTCAAACAATACACTTGCATATCTTTTACAATGGTCTATGGGAGCAACTTGGCTCAGGGTGTATCGATAACCAAAGATGGTATGAAAACTAGGAGTATTTATACTAGGAGTATTTATACTAGGAGTATTTATACTAGGAGTATCATAATATCTTTGGTCAAACCCTGCTATAAAGTTTGTTACATCATCAATTAGGGAAGGGAACTCCTCTAAATTAAATTACAAAATAATTGTATTGTTATGGTAGGGGAGACGTTGCTGAATACAGATATGTTATTAATTTTGTTGGGGGTTAATAGTTCTCTCGGAATTGATTTACAAAGTTTGATATTTTCTTCTAACCTGAAAACAGGAAAATTGATATTGACATCAAAACTCATATGTTGCCATGGCAACAAAGCATATCACCATGGTAACACATTGTTGTGGACTTAGAAATGACATCACAAACCATATTCTCGTTACATGCCGTTTTTCGCGCCAAAATGTCCCATGACATTTCAAATAGATTTTTTATGAATGAAAATGTTCTATTTCTCAAGTAATAGGAGTGTTTGTTATTATTATTTGTGTTGTTATTTACGAATTTAAATTAGAGGAGACTTCCCTATTGTTTTAAAAAGTTAATATTGCGTTACACATTGATTCACATATGTCTGCAAATCAATTAACTTCATGTTTCTGGGAAAATGTTGGTCCAATGCTCCAGACCCCTCTTGCAGTTCTCTGTCATTCTCAGTGCGAGAGTGTTGACTTATGACGTCACAATATCTCTTAGCCCGAGGGCCTCGGGTTCGAGTCCCCGGTCGGTGACGTCAGAGCCGTATATTTCTCGCTGTCGACGAGAAAACGCGAGAAGAGAGTTTCTATGAGAAATACGCGCCGTGGCGATGCGACGCCGAGTTTTATGGTGATGGAGTACGTGTGTTGGGGGAAACATAACGCGCAGGGGTGGCCAAGATGCAGCGTGGAGGAGTACTGGTGGAGGTGCCGTGCTGCGAGGAGAACGCTCGGTGCAACGCGTTGATAAGCGAGCATTCGTATTGCATGCGAATTAAGTGTCGGCTGTACTAACAGGTACACATTGGTGATATTATTTCCTAAATATCGCTATAGCTTTTGAATCATTCAAGATATGAAATATGTGAAAAATAATTAGTTAAGCTAATTTTTTAGCCGACGTTATACTAAAAACCTTAAAATTTGGTTAACACCAAATTTAACAAGTAAACAGTTTACTATTTACTTGTAAAGTTTTCTTCCTGAAGAAGTCCACAGAAGGGTGGACGAAATATTGATTGAAATAAAATAATAGTTTGTGAAAAGTCTTAGTTTATTATTTATTTTTACAGATAAATAAATTATTTTGGAAACTATTTTTAGGGTTTAGGATTTATAATTCCTGGTTCATGCCCTCTATTTATTATGTGTTCTACATATTTCTTTTATTCCATAATCAATACACAAAGAGGTAACTTTCGCTATTGACTGTAATGAGTAATATCCTCTGGTTTAATATTCCAAATCACAATAATACCGGGTGGCCCGAAAAAAACGTCCAACGGGCGAGACATCACTGTGACGAAACAACTGCACTTATCGGGCTGTAAATTACACAAATTATACAAAACATACTAAGGTCTAATATGTGAAAGTTTTACTATCATAACGATTATAGCAAAAAAGTTACAGCTGTTCGAAATTCGTTGTCGAAAAATTGATTATACGGAGCTCAAAAATCATGCGACCAGAAAATGTCCAATGGCCGGGACGCTGTTTACTCAAAACTACTGACGATATCAAGCTGAAAATTGCATGTGTTATTCAAAATATATTACTATTGATTGTGTAAAAATTTCAATTCATTTGAATCAATGTAACGAAAGTTATGTTATCTAGAGTTTGCGCTTAAAAAGCAGAATACACAAGAGCTAATTTATCAAGTTTTATTTCACATGTTAATTTTAGAAGTGAAATTATCTCCCGTATTTTCTGTTTTCAAGCTCAACTTCAAGATACCAGAACTTTCGTTTCACTGATTCAAATGTATTGAAATTTATACACAATAGAAAGTCTTATGTTGTGAATAATATTTGAAATTTTCAGCCTGATATCATTTATAGTGTTGAAAATAAAGGTGTCCATGCCATTGGACTTTTTCTGAATGCGCGCTCTTTGAGCTCCGTATAATCGATTTTTCGACAACCAAATTCGAAAAGCTGTAACTTTTGTTCCTACAAAAGAAATATTTTTGAAACTTTCACACATCAAACATTGGTATGTTTTTTATAACATATGAAATTTTTGGACTTATATCTGCAGTAGTTTCTTAACAGCGGGGTCTCGCCCATTGGACGTTTTTTTGGGCCACCCGGTATTTCGTCTTCATTTATGAAATTGTGTTTTAATTCCATTATAGTGTGACCGTATATTAGTGTGCAACTGAAGAATAAACCTAAGCTCATTACAACATTATTACAGTTCACGCTCAATTTTTGTTAACTTAATTCCTCTTTAGATTACTCATGTTTCTTCAATAAAATTGATGGTGTTTGTTACTCATAATTTTATTGATGAGTTTTGAAATGTTCTTCTGGGAAGTCAGTTGACATCGTCTTCATAAAACTAATCAATTCGAGAGGAAAAACGTAACTTCCGTGAAGTAGCTAGCTCGATGCTCGGCCAAGATTCCGAGAAATCAGAACAAATTAACTTTGGAAGCAAGTTGTGTCATCGAATACGGTGCTGCCAACTTGACAAGATGTAATTCAAGACACTTTTAACTAGAACCAGGGGACTTACTTTTAGGACAAATATTGACTTATGAGTAAATTAGAAGTTGCGATTTTCCAGGAAAAACAGTAAAAAATACTTCATATTTCGTTTGTGGGAGTTGGTAACAAAATGATATCAATTAGTAGCGTAGATAATGATGAATTAGTGATAGACGAACGTTGTCGTGTGTAACTTCTATGTTTCGGAGGAGGGGGGGGGGGGGGGGGGGGCGAAAATTTGGTTCTAAAGAATAACGTAAAAAATAAAAATATTGATAATCGATTCCAATGAAAATAGTTGTAATCTGAAGGTTTTCGAATCGATAAATATTTGTGATTAAATTGCGTTAGATTGGACTAAAAAATAGAACAAATAAGCGATACGTGATGGAGCTATTTCTGGTAGAAAAGTTTTTAGATGCACTTTTTTATTTTGAAGTTCGTGTTTCCATAGGGCAGTGAAAAAGGTGAAACAATTGAAATTTAGATTTAATTACGAGTTTACTTTTTCAGACATATCAAACAACTAAAGAAAATTTAATACAATTTATTTATATAAAATATCCCCCCTGATATCCTACATTATTCCCCTTATGACTAGTACCAAAGAATACACCAGAGGTCAGTCGTGTTCCTTATTTTCTCGAATATAAAAATTCACAGCACGCAACTGGTTTCACAATAATTGAAAAGGTGACACAAAGTTTTGAAAATATATCACAAAAAGATGCATACATTTTACGGTATACACAAATAAAAAAGTAGGGGTCCCAAAAAATATCTGCGGTGATGCCCGAAATCTGAGGTTACACCTCTGATATAGTTGAACATAAAGTTGTGTGCGAGCCTGGCCCATCCATGTAACCACTCCTAGAAGTCCTTGGTTCGAGGCAAAGCTGGACTATTTAATCATGCACCGACCTCAGGCAAATGCAGGGATAATTACATTAAAACTTGCGACCGCTCGCTCTCCAATCCTTCCCACACAATCATGCTCATAATCATTCACGATGCAATTACACCACGGCCAGAAGCGACCGTTTCGGTTGCGATTTACAAACTTTCAAATGATCAATGTTTTGAGTCAATACTCAAGATGAAGGACAATTTAACAAACTAGGAAAACGCTCTGTGTAACGCGTTGATAAGCGAGCCTTCGTATTGCATGCGAAAGTTGCTGCTCTACAGAACTTCGAAACAACTGTGAAAATTCTGGATGAAAGAATTTTGACAAATACTTGAAAATGATCTTAAAATGTCAGTATCTAGATTGGTATGATATTTTTTTTTAATATTAAAATGTTGGTTCCAGTGAAATTTCAATTTGGTCGGACAAACTGTTCATTTTCCACTATTCAAGCAGTTAGTGTTATTACTTTTTTGAAAAAAAAAGTTATATGACATTAGTGTGTGTGCAAAATTTCATATCAGTAGTGGAACGATATACATACGAATCATAAAATCTCTACCTTAAAAAAGCGAGCCGAAACAAAATAGCGAAACAATATTTTCTTCCGTAACAATGAAAGTGTGCCTCTAACCCTTCTTCTACTTTGTACACCCCTGGTCCTCCGATATCGTCATGTTATCCACCCCTGGCACTCTGGAGGGTGCAAAGAGGTGAGATGTGTCGCTATCTACACACATGACGTCACTTCCGGCATTTCCATCCCTCTATGACGTCATTCCACCTCCAATGTTGCCGAACCTACTCTACATGCAGCGACACAGTGTTGCCAAGTCAGCGCTATTCAACCGGCATAAACGGGAGAGCAGCTGTCATTAGGGAAGATTTGCTTTTGGCAATTTTAGTTTTGCATCTTGGGTTACTTTCATATTATTTCAGCTGTTCGCTCGTACTAGTCTAAAAGCACCTTTTATCAAGCTGAAATTTGGCATTCACACAACAATTCTGGAATATACCTATACCCAACGAAACTGTTTCATTTTCTATGGACTTTAAATTTTTCGTGAACTAAGTTAGGAAAAGTTGGAGGAGCTAACCTCCTTTTGTTAGTAGCTGAAACATGATATCTATATTTTGTTTTAATTTAAAAATTAAGACCTCTGCGCAGTCACAAAAATATTTTGTCAAAGAAATCGACAGGGAACATGCATTCTTCGATGATCAAGAGTGGCCAAAAAGTTCTTATCTTCGGTTATTTTCTCTTTGGGTCTGTAGGTATTATTGTAGGTGTTACGTACCTGTATGTATAGGTATTATTCGTAAACATTTAAACCCACCATTTTAAACATGTCTGCAAACAATCAACATTTCTTGGTTAAAAACGCAATTTTTCAAATACGAATTGATATTTTGGGCCGAATTTCTGTATTTTTAATATCGATACAGCTCCAGATGGAAATTCATTTTGCTATCAGTATTTTGCCCCTCATCGATTTGGTAGCATTCTCGTTATAGACGAGCTTGTACCTTACCTGTTGATCTACAGGTGTCAGTGTTTAAGTTCTAACAGAGACGCCCTCTAGGATGTGATCATTAACACCTTGACACGTGCTCTTATGTTTGTTTGTGCTTTTGCTTTGCCTGCAATGACCAGGTCATACAGTTCGACCAATAGATCTGACATTTTGCACACACACTAATGTCATATCAGCGGTCTCGTGGATAGTTTTTTAACAGGATCCTGTGATTGGTTGAAAATTGAAACGGAACAGTTTGGCCGATTAACTTAAAATTTTGCATACTTATTGGGACCAACAATATAGAAGTTTTGGAATATTTTCAGAGTAATTGATTAAAAAGCTATTAAAATAGCTTAGAATTGTACTTTTTTCTTTAAATATTTGTCACAGATTAATTTTAAAGAAATTATCTGCTCTTCTGACACATGTTACCATCCTCTATTCCGAGGCGTGCAAGAGCAGCAACTTTTACACACAAGGCTCGCTTATCAACGCGTTACACAGAGCGTTTTCATAGATTTACGGTTATATTCTTTTTCTATTTCTGAATAGACGAGAATTGTACCTGACCTATTAATTTGACTCAATGTTCATAGATGTCAGTGTTTGAACCTTTCAAAGTTTAAAATGCATTTTGCTATTATTATATCTTCGTTGCGCATTACACCGTGCTAAATGTAGGAGCAATCTTCCTCGTATTTCTCTTATTGCAAGTAAACACATTTGTCAAGATTATTCCCGTCTACCTTTACGTGTATGTGCCTCGACCGACCGAGCCACCGGGAACAAAAGAACGTGATAAATACGACATAAAATGGCGGAAGACGAATCGTGTATGATTCGTTTGTCGAGATAATTAAAAAAACTTCCGCGTTGCCCGCTGCCGTCCCCTCTCTCTCTCTCTCTCTCTCTCTCTCTCTCTCTCTCTCTCTCTCTCTCTCTCTCTCTCTCTCTCTCTCTCTCTCTCTCTCTCTCTCTCTCTCTCTCTCTCTCTCTCTCTCTCTTTCGCTTCTCGTTCACTTTGTTCTTCCAGAAGGCGTTGAGAGATTTATCACAGTGGGCCGTGGAATCCACAGCCTTGTTTAGACCTAGACGGTGAAACAGATGAAATATATGACGTGGAATTATATTTCAAACCACAGGAATAATAATAATAAAAAAGGCACACACAACGACGTTTGTGAATAAACAATTATTTTTCCCGATTCGTGGTTATGGAGGTTATGAGTTATTGTGCGAAAGTAAACTTGCTTTTGAATCGGCAAGGTTCAGAAACGTGGCAATAAAGTTGTGTTTGCTGATATTCGGCGGTATTTTACCACACACACATTTCGAACGCGAAACAAGGTTGGTTAGAGACAGCTTTTTGATAACCACAATGTAAACGATTTGTTATTTTTGTCAATAATTGAAACAATTTAATATTTGAAAAGGGCTAACAAATGGTACATAGTATAAGCTTGCCGACTGACCTTGGCCTTTTGTCGAAGTTAAATTTCCCAACAAGGCACATATTTTATATCTCTTTTTGCCGATCAAAAAAAGATCAAGAGGGCGTATTCTAAATTTCCTTGACGTCTCATATCAATTGATACGCACTCCAGTGTGCAACGAGCCCTTAAATGAAACGAGATGACAAGGAAATTAAAAATGGCCCTCCAAAATTGTATTCTATTTTCTGTCTCGGTGAACTGGTAGAAAACAGTAATTGACCGTTAGAACGTAGCTAAGTTGGGTGAATTATGTACGAGATGCGGCCTCGTGCTCTGTAGAAGTTGCGTCCGCAAGTAGATGTTTGCGATGTCAGTCCTCAACACCACAAGACCATGTGCTAATAATCTTACGGACGGAATCCAGTCGACTCTGGACACTTGCGTCGAAATATGGACATTCTTTTGAGCATGTTTGCGTCTTTCCTATGTTAAATTATAACGTCAATTGGATTCACATATTTAATATCGTATTTATAATTGTGTAAGATACACTTATAGGATCAGTCATTCAATACTCTGCTAACTTTTAAACGGTTGATAAGGACTGTATTGTCATGGCAATAAACGATGACATTTCTAGAATAGTCATTTTAGGGTCTTGAATAACTTAAATACTGTTTTTTTTAACAGAGTATTAAAAACAGTTATACTCACTGTTAAATCAGTTGTCATTAAGGGAGGAGCCTCTTCGAGTTTTAAAGTTCAATCTTTGAAAGTCATTGGTTACTGCCATGACGTACCTAATCAACTGATTAAATAACAAATAATAAAAACATAGGTCATCCATTTTATAAATTTAGGACTAAAAAATAAAAATAAAATGACTAACTACTCTGTAACGACCTAGGTTGTGCATGTTGTACACTGTTGCCACGTCCCCAGCCCGTCGCCGCCGGTAGCGGTGTTGCAACGTCGGCAATATGGCATCGTCGCGTCGTGTTATATACGGCATATCGCCCGGCGGCTGGATTTGCTATTCAAGATGCGGCAACGTTGTAATATTGGTCTGTCTTTTAGTGCCTCGAGTTACAGCAGCGGTTGATAAACGAAAAGGAAATCAGGAAAGGTTTTGCTGACGGCAGCTCGAGCAGGGATTTGGAAAACCACACGAAATAAGTTGAGGAGTGAGGAGAGTTTTGATGAGCGAGCTGAAAAAGACTCGGCGGGGAGAAAGCAAAAGGTCACAATGAACAGCAGTTGAGTCGAGCAAAATCAAACACATGTTGAAATAATTAAGGAGGTACAAGTGATATAATCACGGCCTTCTTGAAATTTCCACAAAGGTGTAATGAAATACGAATTTCTAGAAGGCCGTTTCATCATGGCAACTCAATTTAATATAAAACTGCACTTTTCATCAGGAAAAACGTCAAGATAAAGTTAAAACTGCTCAAATAAAATTTTGGAACTGAGACGATTATTTTTTTTTTAAAGAAAGGTGGGAAAGCAGCTCAATCCACTTTTCAAAATATCTACATGTATTTTACAGTATGGTCGCTACGTTGAATTGAAAGTGAAATTGTAAACTTTTTAGTGATACATCTCAAAAATTTAGTTCAGCTTGCCTACTTTTTACTTTCGAGAAATTGAGGAGATCTCCAACAAAATAATATATTTCATTTGAAAACTTCTTTAATATGAAAGTTAGACGTCCGTTGACATTGATGATAATAAAAACGGACTCTCATTTGTTTTATTGTAGAAAAACGAATCTGAGGAAGTGACTAAATGTTCCTCTATTCTAACGACGAATATGACAATAATGCTACCAAATGTTGGTTAAGTATTCTGAGCGCAAATAGTTACGTTTACAAAGTTTCGTCCTATATATATAGCCATGTAAGTTGACTTGTACTTAAGTAAGAGCACGGTTAAGACTATAAGTTGCTTATTTCAGAAAATAAGACAGAGCTGTCCTTTTGTAGGTTTTGTGTGAGCTTTCAAAATATTATGCTCTCGGTTTGTAATTTAATGATAAAAGTTATTTAAAGTATCACTTAATCTGGGCTGTTAATGCATAAGCAGTAAGTTAACACGGTTCTCGAATTGTATCAAATGTACTCCATTGTTCTTCATCCTTCACGTGGCAAAATCTTAACTGTTTTGCCTCAGAAATGTTTTATGCTAACTGTTTTTTTTATTACTTACACATATTGAAGATTCGATATGTATAGGTTCCTTAATATAAACGAATATTATTTGCACCCAGTTCGAAGTGCATTTATATTGTTTATTTTATACAATGCTGTACTGATGGCTAATCTGAATGGCTAATGGTGCTCAAGGTCTTCCATGCATTTCGAATGCAATTAATATCGATATTTTGAATCGATATATTGTCGACATTGTTGTGGACTTACAAATTACATCACCGGGCTCGCATACGTCACTCACAGATTTTCCTGCCAAAATGTCACATGAAATTTCAATTTGAAATAACATAACCTCGTAATAAGTAACGGTACCTCGAAAGAAAATGATTGTCTGATAAAGGTTAGATGGCATCATCCTATGAAGTCTGTGCATATGCATTATCTAACTCTAGCAGGTTCAGAGCTCTGATTTCATTGATAATAACAAGGATTTTTTGTCATGGAACATGACCAGCAGCCAATCCGTGTGCAAAGTACCGTTTCTAATTGGTTTGAGTGTACAATAATAAAAATAATAAAAAATTCCCTAATGTTGAAGAATTGCAAGTGGCACAAGATCTCTGGTATTCTCTTCAACCCACTCTCTCGACCTTGGTTGCTGGTGCGCACGCGCCGCAACGTGTTTGATTGCATCCAGGAGGCAGTGACCGATGTGGCCAGGAGACAGTGACTGACGAACAGTTGCTCATTGAATCCGGGGGGCGGTGGGTGACGCGTGACCATCCGTCACGGCCTCCCAGAGTCCAATCTCAACAGATTTCCACAGCCCCTTGGAAGCAGCGTTCATAATTCACCCGCGAGGTGTCGCCACCAGGATAATAAATGATTTCTTCCTTTGAAATAACTGTTTTGGGAAGTTGTTCAAATCCAGTCCATCGTTTCTCACATGGTTTTTATGTTAGTAATTCTGGAAAGTGTCGCAGAAGTTTCGGATAAACACGGGAAATGTATTTTGGAAGTGACACACTTTTCACTCGAGAGCCTGGGATGAAGTATTAATCGGATTTCAGAAGGGAAGACAGCCATCTTGAATTACTGCTACACATTCACATTATAGATCTCACTGGCCTAGAGAGAGTAATAGTCAAGATGTTTTCAACTAATAAATCCTATTCCTTTCTCTCTTCAAATAGCCGATGTTATTAGAACTGGAGAATATTTGTTCATTAAACTCAAATAAATTAAGGGGGAATCTCCGAATTTCACTTCTCTATAGAAATTGTTCAAATTTCGCATATAAATAGATTTTTATATTCTGCATCGTAATATGGCGAGAAAAAGTGGTCAACGTTAACTAATTTTCGAGATATATCGCTTCAAAGATACATTTTTTTTCTCAATTTAATTGTGTTGCGACCATACGGAAAAAGAAATGCTGATATTTTTAAAAGCGTATTAGGCTACTTTTCTAGGTATAGAATTTTTGGAAAAACTTCTATAGCATGTATGATGCATTATTTTATTATAACACTTTTAAATGTATACCTTCGTGGATGTTTTACCAAGCTATGAGGGCTTTACTGCTCTATTTTTACGTTTTTTTATTTGAAAAGTGCAGTTTTACATGTAAAATTGTGTTGCTTTGGTAAAAAGGCCTTCTAGAAATTAAAAATGTGTATAAATTTCCAGAAGACCGTGATTATATCACTTTGATAATTAATCTTGCATTATTGCTCTTTTGTACAGTTCGTTTTTCCTATGTTTGAACTCTCACCAGATGGAGCCACAGTCAGTTGTTCTGCTAGGCCGAGAAAGACTTCATTGCGCGCTCACCTTGCAATGTTGTCTTTCTCGGCCTTACAGAACAACTGACGGTGTCTCGGTCTGTAGAGAGTTCAAACATAGGAAAAACAAACAGCTGTACTGCTACTGATTTTTATAAGGTCGAGCATTCTTCCAGGTCCTTTTTCTAAAACTTTATTGCTGGTCGCCTAGCAATTTCTTCCATAAGATTAACATTGAAATATGTTAAGTCGTGTTTTACTGTCAAAATGTTTAGCTTTTTTTTATTTTTTTAGCTTTTAGTAGAATGTAAAGTACATGCCTACCTATTACCTGATCCATCGACATGAAAACCATTTTTGCGACAATGCATATTGTGAATTTGTGATTTTGTGCGCTCTATTCTTGCCTTTTAGTCTAGACTACAGTTGTAATCAAGCATGTCAGTCAGGGGATTTCGCATTGGATTGCGTATGTAAGTTGCATAATACGAGTAATAATCTGTGGCTGCTTACCGAGATCTTGGGAATTATAGTGTGTTGGCTTTTAAGCTAAACACAAGAACAAAACAGTACTAGCGCTCCTAATTCACAGTTTAACAAGTAAATCCAGCGGGTTTTGTATTGTTGTGGGAAAGACAATAGGCAGTTGTATAGACAATATCACACGTTAGTCCAATGTGACATTGTGGATAGGTACCTAAATGTTGACAATCTGCTGTAATATTGAGGAGCAGGACCCTTACCTAATATCGTCAATATTTCAGTAGCACCGTGTTACTGTAGCACGATCGGCTAGTTGCCATGGCGACAATGTTAGCTCTTATGGCTAAAACTTTTAAAACAAAAGTCGTGCTACAATAACACGGGGCTACTGAAATCTGGCGATATTAGGTAAGGGTCCAGGGTTGTGACTTATCTAGATAATTATCTAGATAGTTATTTATTATCTATTATCTTAGATATTTAAATAATTGGTTTTCTTTATCTTTATCTAGATAAAAAATACTGTTATCTATTAGCAATTATCTAGATAAAAAAAATCAAACTGCATTTGTCTGTATGAACATGCACATACCTAAATTTCAGATGATATGAAAATAGAAAATCATCCGTTAAGTCGCACCAAGTTGGCTTGTTTTGACGGCCCAGTTTTAAACAAAATTGAAGTACCGAATTTAGGATTCATAAATATTAAGGGAACAGTAGTATTTGGTAACAAAATCTTTTTTCTAATACAATTATCTATAATTGAATTAAAAAATTGGTAATTTTTACTAAATACTTTAAATTATTTTATATAGATAATTTTTTGGCAGGTTAACTTTATATTTATCTAGATAAAAATAAAATTATCTAATACACTGTTTAGGAACTTTAGCAGTAATGAATCCTTCATAAGAGCGATTTACAATGATTGAACGCTGGCGACGTTTTTAATATAATCTTGGTCAATGTTTTTATTACAGGATATAATTACCACTGGATTTGATTATAAGGAAATAAATGTTTATGTACGACTTCCCCTGCATCTCGGAATTATAAATTTATTTATTAACCAAAACGTAACCTCTTCTCGATTTACGCGTTTCCCTGAATATCTAAGCAAGTTCAAAATGCAAATCTGGATTTTCTTCTCTGGGAAATATGCGATCGAAGCATTGATCTTGAAAAAGTGATGAAGTGTGATTTAAACCAGCTGTCGTGGATGACAAGGGGTGGGAGAGAGATGGGACATCCTGGAAGGTGCAAGAGTGAGTGAGATGGCAGATGCTCCCTCCATTTCCATCACTGCGGCTTATTTATGCAGCTCGACGACTTTTACAGAAGTGACGAATAGATTTTTACAGACTAGGAACTTTTGTCACTGATGTTAACCTTTCCACTCAGGCCAAAACACGAAGAAGAGAATAATCTAAATTGAAATTATCTTCCTTAAGGTGGTGCAAGCGCCAGCGATTTTGCTGCATTTTGAAGACACTTTTTTTTGGATACGATTGGAGACAAAATAGGTTGACGAAATGATTTGAAATTTTAATCGTGATAAGATAAAAGACGAACTTAGGTTTATCCCTTGGTACATTTTTAATGTTTGGTTTCGTTAATTAGTAATAATTAGTAATGCAAAATTTACTATTTTCTTGTCTCGCTGGGTGCCGTATGAAATTAAATTTGAAAAATGTGCCAAGGGATAACCCTAAGTTTGTCTTTTATCTAATCATGATTAAAATTTGAGATCAATTGGTTTACGGGTTTGGTCTCCAATCGTATCGGAAATAAATTTCATAGTTTTGCGCTGTTTTGTTGAATAACCGGCGCCTAATTAACAATGCAAGAAGCAAAAATTCTAAAGTGCTACTAATATCCACACTGATCATGTGAACATCCTATCAAAGTTACACCCACTTATGAAACAATTGTTCTCTCTCAATTTTCTAAAACGGCCGAGTGCTTATTTATTTTAAGAGAGCTCGGCCGTTGTATCTGCTAGAGTTACTAGGAAAACGCTCTGTGTAACGCGTTGATAAGCGAACCTTCTTATTGTATGCGATTTAATACGCGTTTGCAAGTCTCTGCACTAGGCCTTGGAACTGGAGCATCAAGATAGCAGTGATATAATAATTGTCAAATCTTCGCATAATTTGCAAATATTTGAAGATTATAGAATAAAATGTCTTTAAATGACAATAGCTGTTGAAAATAACTACAGATTAATCTGAAAATGTGCAAAAATACCCAACATGTAGTCCCCAATGACCATGCAAAGTTTTAAGTTGATCAGCCATACGGTTGCAGTTGAAATGTAAAAAATCACATAATAAATGTATTTTAATTTTAACCAATATGGGATTTCCATGAAATGTGCAATCCCAAAACTCTACGACGGCCTCTAAATCTGCGTCGCTAATGTAGTTGTTGTTTCTCCCGCAGTGGGCGTGAGCGAAGACAAGATGGCGCGCTACCCCGTGCTGGTCTTCATCCACGGCGAGTCGTACGAGTGGAACTCCGGCAACCCGTACGACGGATCCGTACTCGCCAGTCACGAGGAGCTCGTGGTCGTCACCATCAACTACCGCCTGGGCATCCTCGGTGAGTAGGTCGATAAGGTAGTTCGACATCCTCTGTGAGTAGCCCGATAAAGTAGTTCGACATCCTCGGTGAGTCGGCCGATAAAGTAGTTCGACATCCTCGGTGAGTCGGCCGATAAAGTATTCCTCATTTTTAGGTGAGTCAGCCGATAAAGTAGTACGACATTCTCGGTGAGTCAGCCGATAAAGTAGTTCGACATCCTGGGTGAGTCGGCCGATAAAGTAGTTCTATAGTGTAAACATCCTCGGTGAGTAGGTCGATAAAGTAGTTCGACATCCTCGATGAGTCCGCCGATAAAGTAGTTCGATAGTGTAAACATCCTCGGTGAGTCGGCCGATAAAGTAGTTCGATAGTGTAAACATCATCTGTGAGTCAGCCGATAAAGTAGTTCAACATCCTCAATGAGCCCGCCGATAAAGTAGTTCAATAGCGTAAAGTGTAAACATCCTCGGTGAGCCCACCGATAAAGTAGTTAAATAGTGTAAACATTCTCGGGGTGTCAGCCGATAAAGTAGTTCAATAGTGGCGACCTTAAGCAATGGTCAAAACATTCTATTTGAGTCGAGTTGCTCGGATTTTTAGATATTTTTTTATCTGACAACAAGGGTGGAGAGGTATGAAATAAATAAAAGTATGTATAAATAAATAACTAGGAAAACGCTCTGTGTAACGCGTTGATGAGCGAGCACGGATACACGCAACACCACGAACCGAAATTATGTCTATCGAATGTCATTAAAAGCTAACAATTCTTTAGTTTCGTCACAGACTTGTATAAAAATCTCCAAAATCTCCACAAATATTGGTGCCAATCCTTGCTAAGTTTTAAGTTGATCGATTAAACCTTTATGATTGAACGGTTCCTTGTTAATTTTCAAAAATCACAGGATCTCGTTCAAAAAATATACCTGGGACCACCCATATGATATGATATGTAGTGTGTGTACACAATATCAGATCAATCTGTTGAAGGGTCATTATTAGTTTCATTTCGTTTGAAACTTTCTGCTCTAACTACCTTGCATTGAACTGAAGATTCGAAGTCACCGTGAATTTGACAGCCAACACGCAAAATGTCCCTAAAATGACAAAAACTTTTGAAAATAACGACAGATTAGAGTGAAAATTGGCAAAAATACCTTAAATGTTGGTACAAATGACCATGCGAAGTTTTTAGTTGGTCGGTCAATCGGTTCCAGTTTAAATTTCAAAAATCACAGGAAAAATGGTTTCAAATTTGAACCAATTGGAGGATTTGGCTACAATGTTGGTTGCAATGACTTTGCTAAATTTCAAATTGATCGAACCAACCAATCGAAAGATAATTTTTATAAAATTTGAACCAATCACAGGATCTCGTTCAGAAAAGATCCCAGGGATCGCATAGATTACGTTAGTATGTGTACAAAATTTCAGATCGATTGGTTGTGCGGTTTGACCTGGGCAGTGAACACAAAAAAAAAAAAAAAAAAAAAAAAAAACACACAGAGAAAGTGCCATAAGTGTACCGTGGTGACGCTCGCTACGCTCGCTCAATAAATTGGTTAATAATAAATAATTAAGTAATTACATCAATGATAATTATACATTTATTATAATTCAATAAACACATTGCTTATCTTTCCACTTTGTACAATTTGAAAATTAATTTATAGATAAAAACAATTTACGTGATCCGCCATATTCAACGCATTTCTTGAACAAAAAAAAACTTAATATTGATTCAAATTATATATACATTATATATACCTACGTTATAAAAATTTCATGATTCAAATGGCAAGCTATTTGATAAAAATGCACAAATGAATCTGGAACCTAATTTTGTAGATTGTATTCCACCTTACACTGGATATCTACTAGTAAAACAACCATCGTTCGTTCGGAACAGGTGTGGCTGAGTGGTAACGCTCGGAACTTGTATTCCGGAGGCCCGGGTTCGATTCCCGCGGCCGTTCTTCCTGACGGGTTTTTTTTCGTGGTATTCCCTCAGTCGACAGGCAAATGCTGGGAAGGTACCCTACTAATAGGCCACGACCGCCTCCTTCCCACCTTCCATCATTACATACTCTTCACCATCATCTCCCAATCATCATCATAATCATTCATCCGTCGCCATTAGCCTCGCTGCAGAACAGTGCGGCGTTAAGCCCCAGACAAAAAACATCGTTCGTGAACTTGAAGAAATCCTTCGTATTCTTGACCCCAGATAGGTATATTCGTTCTCTTTCATCTCTTCACTAATACCTACTGAGAAAATATGAGATACACTTCAGTAAACACTTTAAAATCTCAAAATATAATTTATGCTTTAATTCTCTACTCATCGCAATAAATATGCATCGCGTATAAATTCTAAACTGCTTTTCCGGAGATTAGCACCCAACGTTTATTCAACTCGGCCGACAGATTGCGCTGATCGCATTAGTCGTAAATAAGTAAATACGAAAACTCAGAGGAGAATTGCAAATGTCTGCCAAGCGCGTAACTTTCACCAGTTCTCAGCGATTCTGCGTGAATATCACGTCAGATAGCTCAAGAGCTTCGTTGCGAATAAAATGTCTCCCGATGAAGTATGATTCTGCTAACCAGGAAAACGCTCAGTATAACGCGTTGATAAGCGACCCTTCGTACTGCATGCGATTTAATATGAGTGTCAAATATGTTCATCTACAGAATATACGATTTAATGGACCTTGAACTTACTTGCATTCACCAAAGAGGCAGTGCTTAGAATTGAATGTTTTGACATGTACTTATTTCCAATTAACCATACAAATGTCAGTAAAATGTCTATTCGAGAAAATAAGGAACACAACTGACCTCTGGTGGATTTTGTGGTACTAGGTAAATGGCGGCTATCAAGGGCGCATTTGCATAAATATAAATACAAATATTTGATATAGTTGTTTGTTATGGCCAAGAAAGTAAATTTATAGCTAAATATCAATTTAATTTGTTTTTTGTTTTTTCACTGCTTTATGGAAACACGAAATGTAAAAACAAACAAATTAATATGTGGACCTGATAGTAGCCATCTTGCCAGAAGTGGCTCCATCACGTATCACTTATTTGTGGGAATTACTCTTAAAGTTCATTACAGATTTGTAAAAAAAACACTTATAATGCTGGTGCCAATGACCATGAAAAATTTGGTAGTGATCGGTAAAACGATTCCAGTTTTATTGGCAAATAATGTTGAGTTTCTTTCATATTGCCAAGCTAAGTTCAAAACTACAAATCAAGTTTCCGATGAAATTAATAGACAGATTTTGCTGGAAATCATTAGCCTTCTCCATTGGTTAGTAAGGAATATTATGTAAAAAAATTGACCAGATCCGTTACTCCTTTTAAAATGTAACGCAAAATACACATATTGAAATAAAACAGAGATTTGAACCAAAAGTTTTAAGTGGAGGGGCTCGCTCCGCTCGCTTGACAAATAATGATTAATGTCAAAGTAAAAAAGAAAGCCACTACTAGGAATACGCCCTGTAACGCGTTGACGAGCTGACCTGCACGCGAAAATGCTTCGGATTTAACAACAGATTGGTCTGAAATTGTAAAAAAAAAAGATAATGTTGGTTCCGGACCATGTAAAGTTTTGAGTTGATGGGTCAAACAATTCTATTTTGAAGTTTCAAATATCACAAAAATCACCGCGTTCCATGTCTAGGACCGCATATGAAATAAGTGTGTGTACAAAAGTTCAGGTCGATCGGTTGAAAGCATAGCATGGGCATAGCCAACAAAAACATACAAATAAAAAGCATGCAGAGAAAGTGCCATCCTTAAGAGTACCGTTATAGTTGAATACATTATGAAGGTATTTTGCATTTATTTTCCTAGTCTTCTTCCTTAAGTTCTGTTTGTTCAAGCATGGGCCTCTGACATTTAGTTCAAATGTGTGGGCTTTTTATAAGATACAGTTTTCATTGCTCTGTTGATTTTGTTTTGGTCTTGTTTTGTTGATTTTGGACAAAGCCAAAAATGGCTTGACTGCGGGGCAGAAGCATAATTTTTTTATACACATTAAAAATAAAATAATTATGATGAACTCTTCAAATAATAAACAAATATTATATACAATATAATACAGAAACCATTTCCACAAAGTAAGATGAAAATCAAATAATACGATACAAATACTTGAGCAGATAGCTTTGAATAACAGGCCCTTCAGATTCATCAAGTAATGTCTAAATATACATATTCATTAATGTCAGTGGTGAAATGTAATGCGTTGTATTTCCTCATTTGAAATTTTATATATATTATCTGGTGCAGACAAACAATGAAAATCTCACGTTGATACGAAATATTATATCCACTCAACAAATAGTTCAGAAAACAATGAGCAAGATTCCATTGAGCTGCCTCCGGCATCGAAGAATATTTCATAAACTCCGTACCATTTGAGTCTAGGCATTCTAAAGTAAGACAAATACATTTACACAACTACAACGAGAATTTCGAAATCAAGCTCATCAACGATATTGTTATGTCTATATAATCTATAAAGTTTCTTAATTGAGCGAGCGACTCCTTTTGGCTCTTTTGGCATGGATCTCTATTTTATTTCTTCTACTAACCGATGCACAGGTTGCACCGTTTCACCGATCGACGTGAAATTTTGCACACATGTTTGGATCACCTTTTTTGTTTGCAGACCCCGATTTTTCTGAAATCCGTTCATTGGTTCAATTTAAAATAAATATTTCCTGATATGTTGAAAATCAAAATGGTCTTCGATAAATCAGATCAAACTCATATTTTGAATGATCATTAAGACCAACATTGTCTCTTATTTTACAAAATTTGAAACAAATCAGTCGAAATTGTATGCACTTATTGAAATTTTTTATATCTGTCAGAAATGAAGTATCGAAAAGACTGTTTTCCACTGCAACATGAATCTTATTTGCTTTAGGTACCAGAGTGTTTAGATGCTCTTTTCACGTTTCAATGAAAAGCAGATATTTTTATGTTGATTGAGTGGCTCATATTTCAATTCACTATGGATGTATATGTTTTCAAAGCGTGGTGTACGCACTTCCGGTTCGAGAATTCGCACGTACCCGTGCTCGCTCATCAACGCGTTACACTGAGCGTTTTCCTAGTTAGTAATTTACTCCCTTAATTAAAGCTGTAATGTTGCACACTGTTGCCAGGCTTCCTGAACGCGAAATTGGCGCCCAACGTGAAGGCGCGCGTGGCCAACTACGGGCTGATGGATCAGATCGCCGCGCTGCACTGGATCCAGCAGCTAGGTTGCCAGACTGTAATGTTGCACACTGTTGCCAGGCTTCCTGAACGCGAACTTGGCGCCCAACGTGAAGGCGCGCGTGGCCAACTACGGGCTGATGGATCAGATCGCCGCGCTGCACTGGATCCAGCAGCTAGGTTGCCAGACTGTAATGTTGCACACTGTTGCCAGGCTTCCTGAACGCGAACTTGGCGCCCAACGTGAAGGCGCGCGTGGCCAACTACGGGCTGATGGATCAGATCGCCGCGCTGCACTGGATCCAGCAGCTAGGTTGCCAGACTGTAATGTTGCACACTGTTGCCAGGCTTCTTGAACGCGAACTTGGCGCCCAACGTGAAGGCGCGCGTGGCCAACTACGGGCTGATGGATCAGATCGCCGCGCTGCACTGGATCCAGCAGCTAGGTTGCCAGACTGTAATGTTGCACACTGTTGCCAGGCTTCCTGAACGCGAACTTGGCGCCCAACGTGAAGGCGCGCGTGGCCAACTACGGGCTGATGGATCAGATCGCCGCGCTGTACTGGATCCAGCAGCTAGGTTGCCAGACTGTAATGTTGCACACTGTTGCCAGGCTTCCTGAACGCGAACTTGGCGCCCAACGTGAAGGCGCGCGTGGCCAACTACGGGCTGATGGATCAGATCGCCGCGCTGCACTGGATCCAGCAGCTAGGTTGCCAGACTGTAATGTTGCACACTGTTGCCAGGCTTCTTGAACGCGAACTTGGCGCCCAACGTGAAGGCGCGCGTGGCCAACTACGGGCTGATGGATCAGATCGCCGCGCTGCACTGGATCCAGCAGCTAGGTTGCCAGACTGTAATGTTGCACACTGTTGCCAGGCTTCCTGAACGCGAACTTGGCGCCCAACGTGAAGGCGCGCGTGGCCAACTACGGGCTGATGGATCAGATCGCCGCGCTGCACTGGATCCAGCAGAACGTGGCGCTGTTCGGCGGCGACCCGGGGAACGTGACGCTACTCGGACACGGCACCGGCGCCGCCTGCATCCACTTCCTGATGACGTCGCCGACTGTCATGGCGGGTGAGTGACTCAACATCCTTACATATCATGATACTTTAGGGACACGGGTTACTGTCCTGTATATTGGGTAAGGAACTTTCATTATAACAGCTTTCTCTTTTCAAAAACTTTAAAATGGTAAGCAGATGGAATTGGACAAATCCAACGAGAATTTTCATAGAGAGAACTTTAAGTCTAAACAAGGAAATGGTAATATTCCATGCTGGTCATAATGCGTCACTATCATGAATAAATGGCGGGAGTTCGTCTGGGCTCGCCACTGGCCTGTCCGGCATGAGTAACCCATACACATGAGCATATGCTCGCCGGCCTAGCTGCAGTGTATCCTTGGCCAACACCAACCCCACCACCGCGCTTAGGTGGCTGCCGTCAGTGGAGGATGACGCGTACATATTTCTTGAACGCGAAATTAAAGTTTAGTTACCTGGAACGTTACGTTAATCTGGATGGTTGGTGGGACTCCTCGGACCGGGTCCCAGGGGTCGATCCTCCTTACGGCCTCCATTTTGGTTCAACAAAATCTCTATGTGCGCAAAATGACCAAACTGTAGACGCGCCATTAACGAATTACTTATTCAAGAAGGGCGTCAGTCCATAAAATAGCGAAATTGTAGCAAAAAAGGGCGTTAGTTCCAGTACTACTCCATATGGCTAAAATCAGCCCTTAATTTACGAAATTTTTGCGTAATGGGCATCAGTCTTGGAAAGTTTTTCATTATTTTCTCTGAATCTCAACAAATGGACAGTCGCACTTTCATGAATACTATACTACGCAGGTATATCTGGAGTAATGAGTTGTTGGATCCTAGGTCTGTTCCACCGCTCCATCCTGCTGTCGGGCTCTGCGCTGTCGTCCTGGGCGCTGGTGGAGGAGCCGGTGACGTATGCGGTGCGACTTGCGCGCGCATCCAACTGCACGGTGCCCGAGGACGTGTTCCGAGACCACGAGACCGTGGTGGACTGTTTGCGAGACCTGCCGCTAGCCGAGCTCATGCAGGCGGACGTGGCAGCACCGTCGTATCTCAGTGCGTTCGGACCGTCGGTAGATGGCGTCGTCATCAAGACAGACTTGCAGAAGGAGTTGCTCACCTACTTCCAGCCGGAGATGCAGGTCAGCCAACATTGGAACACATAAGTTTTACTTCAACCACTTTGGTTTTGGTTCTGGGGAAGGACTTGGTTTAGATTTCCCCGGTCGTCCTTCTTGAGTGACTTTTTGATCGAAAGGCAAATTCAAATGCGATTTGTAAAACAATTTCAGTCGATTTGATATTTGGTAACTTAAGAACATTTCTTCACAATAATGATAATTTGTGTAAGAACATGCGTTTGTATTTTCTTCATAGAACAATTCACCCCCTCCCCTACCCCGCTCGCTCTTGGAACTATAAAATTCCTCCCTATCGGGCAATTAAATACTAGGGCCCGGGTTCACAAAGCTTTTCCACTGTAGGAATTGATGATTTACCCCAGCTTGGTGCATCCAACAGGCAGTGAAAGAGGAGGTCTTAGGCCGGGTAGGACCAAAATTGGATTAGCTAACTATCGATAATTAGTGGGAAAATATCCAATGGAGCCAGTGGGCGCGAATTCCACTGCCAATAGCCATCAATAGTTAACTTAGTCCAAAGTTGGTCCTACCTGGCCTTATTTTCAAAACCCGAGGAGAAAATATTTGTAAATCCGTGCTAAATGAGAACTACTGGCTTAGTGGGAATAATTCTGCATTCAAAAGCACTAAAACGAATGAAATGCGAAAACCCTTCTAGAAAGTATTCATTACTGACTCCTCGGTTGCCCCCGCAGGGTTACGTGACCAGCAACACACACAGCAACGTGAAGCGCTCGGGCGAGGCGACGCTCGGCTCGCTCACCACCGCCCACGGCAAGTACGACGTCCTGTTCGGCGTCGTGACGTCGGAGGCGCTGTGGAGGTTCTCGTCGACCGACGTCCAGGCGGGGTTCGAGGGCGAGCGGCGGGACAAGATCATCCGGACGTACGTGCGCAACGCGTACACGTACCATCTCAGCGAGATCTTCTTCACCGTCGTCAACGAGTACACGGACTGGGAGAGGACGGTGCTGCATCCCATCAACACCAGGGACGCCACTGTACAGGTGAGACCAACACCAGGGACGCCACTGTACAGGTACCTATATAGGTACCTGTACAGCGCGAGGGGCGTAGCGCTTACCCTACGGCGCTACGGCCCTCGCAGAACCCTTGTTTATACAAGCGGATCGGTCCAGCTTTGGCAGATCTGCGCGCGAACTAACAGCCTCATGCTCAAAAGAATGTCCAGATGTATCAACGCAAGTGACCAGAGTCTACTGGATTCCGTCCATAAGATTATTAGCACACGGTCTTGTGGTGTTGAGGACTTGCATCCGCAAATGTCTACTTGCGGACGCAACTTCTGCTGAGCATAAGGCTGGATAAAAGAAGACATAGAGATATAAATCGGATATCAAGCTAAGTCAAAATGACTCCGTGGGTAGATCCTTGACTCGATCCTTGACCCTTGATCCTTGATCCTTGACTCGGTTTATGGGTTTGATCCCCATCGTGGTAGTATGTCTTATTTCGAATTATCGCATTTTAAGACCATTTTTAGACAAGGGTACAATATACCAATTCAGATATTATCTGGATGGCTCTGGATTCTCATGAATTTCACATGCAGTTTGATTTTCCAGATGTGTATTCTTACTGTGACCCATTGTTGTAAAACACCTAGCAAACCAAACTGCATGTGAATTTATTTAGAAACCAGAGCTACCCAGATATGTTATGAATTGGTCGATTGTTGTGTACAATAGTTAGCGTACCAAAAATGATCAAATCCTAAAACATCTTGAGATTGTCTAAAATGTGTGACACACCTAGATTCTCATTGCAGTTTTGAATGAAGCCCCCGAATGGATAGAAGCACTTAGATGTTACTGTGTGAGTGAGAGAGAATGTTGTTACTGCGCAGGCGCTGAGCGACGCAGAGTTCGTGGCGCCTCTGGTGCAGACCGGCGACTTGCTCAGCTACAAGATGGCCGCCGGCTCGTCCACGAGGTCCTACTTCTACGTGTTCGACTATCAGACTAAAGATGGCGACTATCCGCAGGTAACACTCATCATTACCTGTTGCATGTTCAACACAAGTAGGAGCGGGTAATGTATGTGTGGTATTCCCGGCCTAAGGCATAAAAATATCACATTTATTAATATTAATTCCAAGTTGACACTCTTAGACATACGATTTGGATAATTTCTCACTCATAGTAGTTCAAACTTTTGTAATTGTATTTGATTTGTCCATAAATCGACTAAATTAATTTTTGTTAGTATTTTCTTTATTGTCTCAATGACAGAATGACAGTATAAATAATATTATTAATAATAATAGCGGGTTGTCTACAGCTCTAAGCCGGCCGTTTCCCGCACTCCAGACGCCACCTCTCTCTGTCCGTCCAGTCATCACCACCAATTCCTCTTCTTGACATGTCCAGCAGCACCTGTTTCTTCCAATCCTCTTCTGGTCGCCCTCGTCTTCTTCTACCAGGAGGTAACCAAGACTCTAATCTTTTTGGCCACCTCCGAGGTTCCATGCGCTGAACATGCCCATACCAAACAAGTCTATTTGTTTCTATACAATTAACCACCGTCTTTTCTACTCCCATCCGTCTTCTTATCTCCTCATTCCTCACGTGCTCTAATCTTGAGACTCCACAACTCCTTCTTAAGAAATCCATTTCCACTGCAAGCAGCCTTTCTCTATCCCTCTGCGTCATCTCCCACGTTTCTGCACCATACAGAAGTATGCTTTGAACTATCGTCTGGTATATTCTTTTTTTTTGTGGTTTTACCTACACTCCCGGACCAGAGTAACGAATTGAGCTTCTGTATTGCCTGTCTCGCCTGACCAATACGACAGGATATCTCTCTCCTACTGTTTCCTTCTTCATCAATTACAGTTCCCAAGTACTTATATTGCTACACACCTCGATACACTGTCCATTCAAATCCAAGCCCTCTCCAAACTCCTTGACCGTATAAAAATAACATAAAAAACAACGATCAATATGAATATAAAACTAAACTACATCTGGTCATTGGATGATCCGATGTAACCGAGAATAGTCATCCTTCCTGGGTCCGTATTTACAAAGCTTTTCCCCCGGGGTTTTTAAAATAAAACCCCTTTTAAACATTATTTTTGTTAGTATTAATCCCCCAAAGAGGGGTTAATTCTGGAGGGTTAGTCTTTTAAAACAACTTGGTTTTAACACTTACAGACACATAAGAAAATAGAACGAACAATATTTTGGTCCTATAGTTCTAAAGTAAGTCAGTATGTAGGTACTACAATAAGCCCAAAAGAGAGCATGCCCTCAGGATATGAAAAGGACTAACGCGTCTGTATCTTGTTCATGTTAGCGTATGGGCACCGTGCACGGGGAGGAGCTACCCTACGTGTTCGGCGCGCCCCTGGCGGAGCATCTGTTCAACCACTTCCCGCGGAACTACACCAAGTCCGAGGTGGGACTCTCAGAGGCCGTGCTCGTCTACTTCGGCAACTTCATCAAGACGGGGTGAGAATAAACCCAAGTAGAACATCCCTTTAGGGTAGTTGCAACACCCTGGTTTCTATAGTAACAGACATTAATCTTGTTCATTTGTTGGGGGACAGGACATTTTTTAATAGTGTAACCGTATTTTAAATTCAGCTGTAAAAAAGATATCAATAGAAAAGACATTAATTGGTATAAAATTAAGGAAGCAATGTCAAGAAATATAATAATTACTTACAACTTATCTTCTGAAAGAATATGATCCTCTGTTGAAAACCTCGATATCTTCTAAGAAATTTCAAATAAAATATTTATATAACACCGAATATGATTTGACAATTAACTCTTGACAATTGGCTCTGCCACTGGTCACTGACAAAGATGTAATGTGTTGATAAATGAAATATTCAGATATTAACTATGTGCTCATGGTGTGTGATTTCTATTGGAAATCAGGAACAAAGAATGGCATACGAAAATGTATTTACACGTAAAAAAACGACTTTTTCACTTTTTAATCAGTATTTGGATATGTTAAAAATGTATCTATAGTACTGAAATACAGACAAGTGGCCATTATTAATGACTAACTAGTGATGCTTGCAGTGAGCGTGGCAATTTGAGTGAGCGGCCACATGCTTGTTGCAGGAGTCCCAACGAGCACCGCAAGCAGGAGCCGGTTCTGCCCGGTTCCAAGGAGAAGAACCGGTTCCGCAGCATCGTGTGGGACGAGTACGACAGCGTGCATCAGAAGTACCTGGAGATTAGTGAGTACACGAGCCATGCGGTCTTGATACTCCATGTGTTTCAAGTACAACGTGAGCCATGCCGTTTTGAAGCTCCCTGTTTCATAATGTGGAACAAGGGCTCCAGCAATGGTGCTTAGATTGCGTTGTTGTTCATACATAACTCATAACAGTATATAACCATTTTCTCTTCCCATATGATCTAATTTTATGTTCAAACTGAAATTTCACTAAGATAATTCCAATTTTAAGTTCAGCGTTGCCAAACTCGTGTAAATCTCTCACATTATACATTCACGTTTTCATTCTTATTTGGCCGGTGACCGTATATTTTGGTATAAGTAACAGTGTCGTCTTGAAATTACAACTTTTTTCAATATTTTGTCCAAATTTACAATTTCAAAAACTTCCAAACTTCAACTTGATCTGGCAAACTGTCAAATTTTCACTTTTTACAACCATATACTTGTTCAAACTACTTCACTCAGTCTTCATTATATTATCTACAATAAAATCACCAAGTGTACTTTAAGCTTAGAGAGGAGGCGTTTACACCAGTTCAATTCATTCTCCCAAATTGTGTTTTAACCTGTGCAAATACGCGAGCCATAGGATTTGCTACTCCCTGTTTTCGTATCATCGCGCGCCACGCGGGCCGCCACTCCCTGTGTTTCACGCCCCACCTGACGTGACTCGCGAGCCACGCCGCCCGCCACTCCCGATGTTTCAATGACGTCGTGCACTTGCAGGCATGAAGCCGCGCATGAAGAACCACTACCGCGCGCACCAGCTGAGCGTGTGGCTGCGCCTCATCCCCGAGCTCCACCGCGCCGGCATGGAGGACGTGGTGGCGCGTCACAACCTCTTCAAGAACCACAACGAGGTCGACCTGTACGACGGCGTGGTGCGCGCCGACCCTCTGTCCCGCCTGCCGCTCTATCAGCCGCCGAGCGTCACGACGGCCAACGCGACGCAGCTGGAGCTGACCACGGCGCTGGACAACCTCGTCACCACGTGCGTCACGGTGGTCAACAGCTTCCCGCAGGTAAGGCGTTTAGAACTACTATAGAAACACGATTGTAGAAAAAAAAATCCAGTTTCAATTTGCACACAGAGTTTCTTTCATCCCCATTGCCAAGCGAAGTACAAACTACAAATCAAGTTTCCGATGAAACTAATATACCGATTTTGCTGGAAATCATTAGCACTCTGCACTGGATAGTAATGAATGTTTTGTGATGAAATAAACTTGCTCCGTGACTTTATTTGAAATGTAATGAAAAAGCAAAAAAAAAATCGAGACATAATTTTCAAAGAGTTGCCCGTTCCGCTCGCTTGCTTATAATGAGATAGAAACAAACATAATTAACGTTGCCAATTAAGGATACATTGAAAGTGTATCATTTAGTGTCTGGATTTGACGTAGACGAAGACGTAGAGAGTGAAATGGAATAAATATTGTCAAGTATACGATGAATTAGACTTTTCTGTTGTGTGATTGTAGTTTTAAGGAAAGGACAGCCGAGCTAGGTCAGCAAGTATGGTCCTGAATTGTTACCTAAACCGTTTTAAGCGATTCAACTACTTACTTGAATGAATTGTGTAAAAGTACTTACTCTACTTAATGTATTGAACTCTGGTAAATAAAGAAACATTTTCTCAACCATCAATCTCCGATATAGTTGAGCTAAGCTAACTGTCAGTTTATCGCATTTGAAATACTATATTTTCCAACACTTACAACACAACCCATGCAGCTAGACGAGCCTGCAGACATTTCCTTACCAACAAAGTTCTTATTTCAGGCCAACAACCACACTGGGTCTGACACGTTGGCCAGCCTGGAGGCCGCTGGGTACGCCGCCTACAGCACGGCGTTGAGCGTCACCATCGCTCTCTCCTCATCGTCAACGCCCTCTATGTTACAGGCCAATAACCACACTGGGTCCGACACGTTGGCCAGCCTGGAGGCCGCTGGGTACGCCGCCTACAGCACGGCGTTGAGCGTCACCATCGCTCTCTCCTCATCGTCAACGCCCTCTATGTTACAGGCCAATAACCACACTGGGTCCGACACGATGGCCAGCCTGGAGGCCGCTGGGTACGCCGCCTACAGCACGGCGTTGAGCGTCACCATCGCTCTCTCCTCATCGTCAACGCCCTCTATGTTACAGGCCAACAACCACACTGGGTCCGACACGTTGGCCAGCCTGGAGGCCGCTGGGTACGCCGCCTACAGCACGGCGTTGAGCGTCACCATCGCCATCGGCTGTTCTCTCCTCATCCTCAACGTCCTCATCTTCGCCGGAGTCTACTACCAGAGAGACAAGACCAGACTGGAGGTCAAGAACTTGCAGCAGGTAAACTTGTCTCATCCTCTTGGAGTTTACCTTCGCTCTAAGCATCCTTTACTATTAATGTACAGTTTTGACCTTGAGCTCGGAAGTTGCGTTACGATAGACCTCTATAGAAATCGTCATTTTAGCCCATTTTCAATCAAACCCGGACTCTTCCTGTAGATAATTCCGAGCCAAATAAAGTGCACACAATTTCAATCGAATCCGTTGAGTATTTCGAGAGATATTGCATGGAATGCACAATATCATGGAAAAACACACTTTTTTCGAAACTTTGAAACTTCAGGAAGCCGTGAATCCATTGGCAGTGAAGAAAATACAATTTAACTCTGTGGACCTTGACTCAATAGAACCACATGAAAAGCAACATTTAAATGTAATTAGATGTTATTTTGGGGGTTGAGAATGTTGTGTAGTGTGGGTGGAGGGGGCGCAAGAGAATTTTCTGATATTGGAAATTTTTCTCGAGTGTACCTCCTTACGTCACATCGCATTTTGAAAATGATTTGAGTATATTGAAAACTGACAGTGCCATTTAGAAATCAAAATTGTATTGTTGTGATTTCTGCAGAGATGCGTACATTTATATAATCAGGTTGAATCTTATTATGTGGAGACCTGAATAAAATCGCATTTCTACTACTCAGTCTTGACCATGGGCTTCAAGTATACTTTGTGCTTTTTCGATCATGACCAAATAGCAGTGAGGAAAGTAAGGTCACGTGAGAGTAGTCAGACAACGACAGAAATGCTCTTCACTCTGCTTTCATATAAACTTGATAGTGTGTCCGGTGTTTTCTTAGCATAAATTTTTAATGTTGGAAATTTTTGATTGTGCTGTAATTGTTTATGTTGCGTATTTGTTTCGTATAATTAACTCATTTGGGTATGATTTCGGATTCAGAATTTGGATTCGTTTAGATTCGTTCATAACTTTTTCAGTTGTTGTTTTCAATATTCTAAGTAAGTATATTAATTTGGAAACTGCCACTTTGGGTTAATTCTTCACTGAACAGATCCATTCATATTTAATTATTGTTTCGGTTTGTTTTGAAAAAAAATATCAAGATTTAGAATTGGTTAGCCATTGAGATCGGTAGTTCCGCGAGGGTCAAGTCAATTGTCACGATCAGTCAATTCGTCAGCAAGAGTGGTTCGAGGATTGCGCCATCTATTATACCTTGATCAGAAAATATTGTGATTAGGTCATGTGTTACATGGCGGGGCTCTCTAGTCCTTTACTATTAATGCACAGTTTTGACCTTGAGCTCGGAATTTGCATTACGATAGACCTCTATAGAAATCGTCATTTTAGCTCAATTTTAATCAAACCCGGACTTTTCATGTAGATAATTTCGAGCCAAATAAAGTGCATACAATTTCAGTCGAATCCGTTGAGTATTTCGAGAGTTATTACATGGAATGCACAATATCATTGAAAAACACACTTTTTTCGAAACTGTGAAACTTCAGGAAGCCGTGAATCCATTGGCAGTGAAGAAAATACAATTTAACTCTGTAAACCTTGACTTAATAGAACCACATGAAAAGCAACATTTAAATGTAATTGTTATTTTGGGGGTTGAGAATGTTGTGTGGGGTGGGTGGAGGGGGCGCAAGAGAACTTTTCTGATATTGGAAATTTTTCTCGAGTGTACCTCCTTACCTCACATCGCATTTTGAAAATGATTTGAGTATATTGAAAACTGAAAGTACCATTTAGAAATCAAAATTGTATTGTTGTTAATTGTTGTGATTTCTGCAGAGATGCGTACATTTATATAATCAGGTTGAATCTTATTATGTGGAGACCTGAATAAATCGCATTAAATTCTACTACTCAGTCTTGACCATGGGCTTTAAGTATACTTTGTGCTTTTTCGATCATGACCAAATAGCAGTGAGGAAAGTAAGGTCACTTGAGAAGTCAGACAACGACAGAAATGTTCTTCACTCTGCTTTCATAAACTTGATAGTGTGTCCCGTGTTTTCTTAGCATACATTTTTAATGTTGGAAATTTTTGATTGTGCTGTAATTGTTTATGTTGCGTATTTGTTTCGTATAATTAACTCATTTGGGTATGAATTTGGATTCGTTAAGATTCGTTCATAACTTTTTCAGTTGTTGTTTTCAATATTCTAAGTAAGTATATTAATTTGGAAACTGCCACTTTGGGTTAATTCTTCACTGAACAGATCCATTCATATTTAATTATTGTTTCGGTTAGTTTTGAAAAAAAAAATATCAAGATTTAGAATTGAGTTGCCATTGAGATCGGTAGTTCCGTGAGGGTCAAGTCAATTGTCACGATCAGTCAATTCTTCAGCAAGAGTTGTTCAAGGGCTGCTCTCTATTATACATTGATCAGAAAATATTGCGATTAGGTCATGTGTTACATGGCGGGGCTCTCTAGTCTGTATAAAAAGAGCATGTTGCCATAGAAACAACGCTCTGGATCTTTATACTGGAGGTCCCAGCCTCGATTCCCTTGTCCGTTTCTATGACAGCTGATCTCCTTCGTGAATTTCCTTGGTCAAGGGTAAAATGCTGGAGATTTTCCTTCCTACCGTACACCCGCCTGCAAGTGAAAGGTACACCCTGTACTTACACCACAGTACAGCTGCGTTAGTTGTGTTGCCTAGATACAGGAGGTCTCTTCCTACTGGCAATGCTGAACCAATTCATGCAGGTAATCTCACTGCAAGGGTGTACCTTTCTCTTGGAGTTGTCCGTACATCCTTATACCTATTCATCTTCATCATCACCGTATCATTATTATAATCATTCTGGTACCTCCAGAAGCTTAACACCCTATGTATACTTTTACGACTTTGTGTCGCACTTGACTTAAGTTCACAAATCTGTATTTACACAGTTGTGGTGAATTATTTCCTTTCAAAACGACGAGTATAACAATTGCATGAGATATAACTTCATAACTAATTTTCAAGCTCTTCTTAAGATGCATCCTTCCACATCTGAAGTAAAGCCAATACACTGCAGAACAATGCGATGCTAAACGCCACTATAACATAAACAATAATCACAACCATACTTAATTTCTTCCTTCATGTCCGCAGCAACAAAACCGGCACTTTGACGGCATCAAGCACCACTACCACTCGGGTTCCGCGAGCGTCATCGTCGACGTGGACGACCAGGTGTCCCAGAAGCCTCCGCCGATGCACCTGATCGGCTCGCTGTGCAAGGCGCCGCCGTCGTCGCCCCAGCAGGCCGTCGTGTCGCCGCCCAACGGCTCCGTGGGCAACGCGCACCTACCCCGACCGCCGCCCCCGCCCCGCGCCCCGCCAGACCACCGCATGGAGGCGATGAGGCTGCCGGCGGCGGCCATGGACGAGATGAGGGTCTGATATACGGGGGGCGCGGCGTACGTCGAGGACGAGGTCTAGAGGCCCCGGGTTCGATTAGCTGCGCTCGTGAGACACTTACTTCAGATCGTGTGAACTGACAGATACTTACTTCAGATCTTGTGAACTGACAGATACTTACTTCAGATCTTGTGAACTGAAAAACACAAACTTCAGATCTTGTGATCGGTCTTATGATTAATTTCCATCGCAAATGAACGAACAAAATTTGACTAGCTCTATTGTTTGACTATTGGACCGTTTTCGGTCATTTATCAAAGTAATCATTTTCCGTTCATCAAATAAAATACGACTGCCATAAGTGTATACATGAAGATACAAGAAAAAAACAAATAATTAATTTCTTTTTGTAGACATAGGGAGTGCTAAACCTTATATAAAAAAAATATGAATAATTGTTCATCTTTTTTTCAATAGTCCAAAATAAGTGATCAAAGTGCAGAGATTATTGGACAAAAAATACCTTAAGTTGAAAAGTATGCCATGTGCAGTGTTCTGATTGGTCGAGTGACGACCAATCGACGACAAAGTGCGCCGACAAGTGAATGTTTACGGGTGAAAACAAATAAAAACTCAAGGTCATTGAATCTACTGGCCGATTTAGAGAACTCAACTTATGTTCTGACTTTCTTCCCAAATTCTATGCGACATAACTGAAATGTGATGTTGCGTCATCGTGTATGACGTCATAGTTGCGTCATAGTGGTGACGTCATTTCAAACCTCGATTAGTTGTACGATTAACTAAACTATTACTTGCCAATCACGAGGGTTTTATTCAAGACTCCGTCAAATAAAACTGAGATTATTGTAGAAGAGTTAAAATTGTTATTAAAATGTTTCAATTTAATCTTTGTTGTGTTTTTTTGTGATTCCACATGGGAATTTATTCTTCTACAGGTTACATACACGAACGTGTATGATATTATTTGTAAATATCTTACACCTGACAAGCTAAAAGGTAACACCAATTTAAATAGGCTGTCAATGTATAAGTATAGACTTCCAGTTTGCATTTATACCTATTGTTCTAATCGTAAAAAAGTGAGTTTTATCGGTCTTCTTGTAGTCTTCAAATTAAATTAAATTAATACATTTTCAATTAATTTAATACAAATGTATTAAAACATTTTGAAATAATAGCTTCTTTTATACTAAATATGCTTTTGCTCATAATTAATTGTTGGTATAGTTGGTAGAGCATCTGACTGGATATCGGAAGGTCAGGTGTTTGAATCCCACTCAAGGAAAAAATTTCATCATGCAGTTGGTTTGTATTCCTAATTAATTGATCATTTGAATAAGGCGACTTCCCAAGAAGTCTGAAGAGGTCTGAGCTGCAAACCTGGTGATCAGAATAAGTCGGAATACAACAGTCTGTTAGCTGCTATCCGTCTTCTCCAAGATAATTATTCAAATCAGCGTTCAGTCGATGAATCATTCCTGAACAACTATTCCTTCCCTATAATCAACAAGTACCAACGTGACATCATAAAAGGTAGGATTTCAATCACATACCTGGTGAACTTAGCATCATTGATGAGATTGAAGAAGTAACTGAAATTCTATTACTAGAAATATTAAGGAAATGTTCATAACTCGCTGTTTGGAACAGTTGAATGGTTACTTGGCTTCACTTGTTTCAATCTGAGCGACCGTAAATAGAAAATAGTTATTAGCAACTAGGAAAATGCTCAGTGTAATGAGCGAGCAATGGTATTTGAGCGAGCGTAGCGAGCGTCACCACGGTACTCTTATGGCACTTTCTCTGTGTGTTATTTTTTTTTTTTGCCTGCACTGCCCAGGTCAAACCGCACAACCAATCGATCTGAAATTTTGTACACATACTAACGTATTCTATGCGATCCCTGGGATCTTTTCTGAACGATATCCTGTGATTGGTTCAAATTTTATAAAAATTATCTTTCGATTGGTTGGTTCGATCAATTTGAAATTTAGCAAAGTCATTGCAACCAACATTGTACCCAATCAAAAAAAATTTCAGCCAAATCCTCCAATTGGTTCAAATTTGAAACCATTTTTCCTGTCATTTTTGAAATTTAAACTGGAACCGATTGACCGACTAACTAAAAACTTCGCATGGTCATTGGTACCAACATTTAAGGTATTTTTGCCAATTTTCACTCTAATCTGTCGTTATTTTCAAAAGTTTTTGTCATTTTAGGGACTTTTTGCGTGTTGGCTGTCAAATTCACGGTGACTTCGAATCTACAAGGCAAGGTAGTTAGAGCAGAAAGTTTTAAACGATATGAAACTAATAATGACCGTTCAACAGATTGATCTGATATTGTGTACACACACTACATATCATATCATATGGGTGGTCCCGGATATATTTTTTGAACGAGATCCTGTGATTTTTGAAAATTAACAAGGAACCGTTCAATCATAAAGGTTTAATCGATCAACTTAAAACTTAGCAAGGATTGGCAACTTAAAACTTAGCAAGGATTGGCACCAATATGTTTCATTTGTATACTTAATTTAAAACGGCCTATAGCCACACCACCATTTGACCTATCAAATGGTCTTCGATTAATCTGATCAATCAAACTCATATTTTGCATGGTCGTTCAGACCAACATTGTCTCTTATTTTACAAATTTTCAGCCCTACCAGTCAAGAACATAGATGCACTTATTGACAGTTTTAATAACTGTCAGAAATGACATTTCAAAACAGAAATTCCACTGCATTCTGGGTTGCTCTATGTAGCAAAGCAAAGTTTATAGATGGCTATTCTCAATATCAAGTAAGACAGATTCTTTTCTTAGTTGATCATATTGCAATACATAATGTAGTCAAAATGTAATGTATGTATTTCATATACATAGGTATAGGTATACCTTATCTAAAATAATTTATTTTACGATATGGATTGTGTTTCACAGTTATGAAAACGACGTTTTGACTAGATAACATCATATTTTACACATTTCCAGCCCAATCGGTCAAGAATTTACAGACTTATTGCTGTTTTAAGTGTTTGAATATCTGTCCAAAGAGATTGATGGAAAAATTTCAGTACAATAATATGTTATTTAATTGATCCAGAGTGTTTATGAAAAGTTGCAGGGAAAATTGGTAATAAATAATGTATAGTTAGTTATCTTTGATTGAATGGATCGTGCTATGATTGGCGATGTCGTGCGTGTCGGTGCTCGCTCATCAACGCGTTACACCGAGCGTTTTCCTAGTGTAAATATATCCAACCAAACACGATCCACTCGACTGACGATAGCAAAAACAATATTTATTATTTTCATTTCAACTCCCATACAGGAGGTGCGTGAACCTGGCAACCCCCACGAAAGATAGAGGTTTAAAACTCTCCAAATATTTAGTGCTCAATTAGTGCCAATTAGTGCCGTTGAATTCAGAATTAGTGCCACTCCCCCGGGGAAGTTATTCGCGAATATCGCGGGGGGGTGCTAAGTTCACAGCACCCCCCAAGCAAGATGGAGGTTTAATACTCTCCAAATATTTAGTGCTCAGTTAGTGCTAATTAGTGCCGTTGAATTCAGAATTAGTGCCACTTTCCCTGGGAAGCTATTCGCGAATATCGCTAAGGGGTCTCACTTTACAAATTTTTCCCTAGTTAAGTTAGAGATTTGAAACTCTCTAAATATTTAGTGCTCAATTAGTGCCGATTAGTGCCGTTCAATTAAGAATTAGTGCTGCTCCCCAATGGAAATTTTTTGCGAAAATCGCTGGGGGGTGCTAACACGGATACCCATCTTATATTTATTGATCTCAGAAAAGCCTATGATACAGACCCCTTAAAGAACCTCTTTCGTGTCTTGGAGAATACAGGCATTAGTGCCAAGTATGTTAACACCATTAAGCGGATGTACCACAACCAAGATAGTGCGGTAAAGAGTGGCAAGGAGATATCACGTCCATTTTTAACATCAAAGGGGTTGAGACAAGGATGTTGTTTGTCACCCACACTCTTCAAGGTGTACATTAATGAGGTACTGCTGCAATGGAAGAGGAAATGCAGGGGTATGGGTATCAAGGTGAATGGCGACCTTCTTCACACTCTTCTGTTTGCAGACGACCGGGTTATAATGGCTGCCGATGAATACGACATTGAGTATATGTTGAGAAAACTCAATGATGCATACGAAGAGGCGGGGCTGAAGATAAATGTTGAGAAAACAAAGTACCTGGTTGTTGGTGACGGAGATAGCCAAGATCTAGATTTAAATGGGAAGATAATTGGAAGGTGTGGACAGTATAGGTATTTGGGAACGGTGATTGACAGGGAGGGTAGTTGTAAGAATGAGATCAACAGCAGGATTGTGCAGGCGAGACAAGCAATTCATAGGTTGAATTCACTTCTTTGGTCAGAAGGGATACGGAAAAAGACAAAAAAAATGTTGTATGAGACAATTGTTCAGAGTATTTTATTGTATGGGGCAGAGACTTGGGAAGTTACTCAGAGGGATAGGCAGAGACTTGAGGCTGTAGAAATGGATTGCCTGAGAAGGAGCTGCCGGGTCTCCAGGATCGAACATATCACGAATGAAGAAATCAGGAGAAGAATAAAGGCTGAAACAAAAGTTACGGATACCTTGAACGACAGGAGACTTGTTTGGTATGGCCATGTACAAAGGATGGGAGAGGAGAGATGGCCGAAGAAAATAAACAAGTGGACGCCTCCAGGTAGAAGAAGGAGAGGACGACCTAGGAAGGAGTGGAAGCGGCAGGTCAGGTCGGACATGGACGCAAGAGGGTTGGAGGATGAGGATTGTATGGATAGGAGGAGGTAGCATCTGGAATGTGGGAAACGGCCTTGAGTTGCTGTAGAAAACCCACTTAATAATAAAATAATGCATAGAGCAAACTTCTGTGAATGTTGGAGTACCTCAGGGGTCAGTAATTTCTCCGTTATTATTCCTCATGTTTGCAAATGATCAGTGACAGTTACATGAAACAAGGTGATCAACAGCTATAAGCTGAGTGTTGGCTATTATCCGATAGACTGAGATGTGCACAGAGAGGGTGTTGCAAGCAATCAGTGTTGGTGATTATTGATCGTGGTCATCAGCGACATGTAGTATGTGTAGGCCAGCTTCGTCACCTGAAAGCAAACAGAGTAACTAGGAAAATGCTCATTGTAACGCGTTGATGAGCGAGCACCGATACGCTCAACATCCCCAACCAACACAGTCCACTCAATCAAAGCAAATATTTGATCTAAGTTAACCAACTTCATTGATTTGCATGGCAGCTATCCATCTACTTCACGAACTTCGATCAAACTTCTTTGAAATATCTTTCAAAATTCATAAAATGGCAACAAATCTTAATATTATACTGATAGACTGAAAATCCGAAAATTTGAAAATCAGAACTTTATGATTTTTATCCAGTAAGAGAATATTATTAGGAAAACGCTCTGTGTAACGCGTTGATGAGCGAGCACGGACAGGCGCAACACCTCGAACCGAAATTATGTCTATCGAAAATATCATTAAAAGCCAATAATTCTTGAATTTCGTCAGACTCAAGTATAAAAATCTCAAAATTGTCCTAAAACATTAGTCCCAATAACCATGCAAAGCTTGAACCTTTTGAACCTTTCTGATTGAACTGTTCCTCGTTAATATTCAAAAATCACAGGATCTCTTTAAAAAAATAGACCTGGGACCACTCATATGATAAAAGTGTGTGTACTTACACAATATTAGATCGATCTGTTGAATGGTCATATCAGTTTCATACGTTTGAAAGTTTCTACTCTAACTACCTTGGAACTATAAAGAGTCGAAGTAGCCGTGATCAACATTTTCGAGAAATTTGACAGCCAACACGCAAAATGTCCGTAAAACGTCAATAACTTTTGGATTTAAACATAGATTAGTCTGAAAATTGTCAAAAATGCAGATAATGTTAGTCCCAATGACGATGCAAAGTTTTAAGTTGATCAGTCATACGGATCAAGTTTAAATTTAAAAAATAACATAAAAGATTTTTTTAAATTTTAACCAATGGGAGGATTTAGCTGAAACTTTGTAACATTGGGAACAATGTTGGTCGCCATGACTTGTCAAAATTTCAAATTGATCGGAACTACCAATCAAAAGATATTTTTTTTAAAATTTGAACCAATCACATGAGCCCGTTCAAAAACGATCCCAGGGACCGCATAGATTACGTTAGTATATGTGCAAAATTTCAGATTGATTGGTTGTGCCGTTTGACCTGGGCAGTGAACACAAAAAAAAAAAAAAAAAAAAAAAAAAAACACACAGAGAAAGTGCCGTAAGAGTACCGTGGTGACGCTCGCTACGCTCGCTCAATTACTTAAATTCTAATCTAACTAATAGGAGGATTTGGCTGAAATGTTGTAAAATATGATAAAATGTTGGTCTTAATGACCATACGATTTTCAAATTGATCGGATAAACCGATCAAAATATGTTTTTTTTTAAATTTCAACTAATCAACGGATTGGAAACTATAATGGTCTGCAAATCGCTGAGTTCGTTCTTTCATTTGTCCAAAATTCATCTAGATCGGAGAAACGTTGTGGCCTGTATATTTCCTGCAGGTAATGGACAAAACAACAGTCTGTGTCAAGGGAGTGGACATTAGAAGTACCTCGCTCAGCTGTCCTATTGGATGGTCTCCAATTTCCTAGAGATTGCATATAGTTATAGTTAATCGGAACAAGTATGCAATATGAACCAGGAAGACGATAATAGTAGTATATTATCTTACCCCAAAAAACATTTCTTGTGACATTGGAACAAAACCAGCCGCTCTGACAACCAACTGTTGATTAGCCCTCGACATCATGATCCTCATTGATTGTTTGAAACTCGCAGAAGCTTTGAACCAATCACAGCCGAAGATGGCGTCCTTTACCAAAGCGTTCTGAAACACAGATTGGAATTTTGTTGGTGATCCACAAAATACAATACTTAGTGTCAAACTGGAGGTTAGCTTTTAACTTGCCGAGTAACATTACCTATTCCGATATTTGATCGCTCAAGAAACTCATGATGAGCAGTTGCAGTAGACATGTCACAAGAGCGTCCAGGAACAAATATACCTTGAAATTAAATTCAGGCAGCTGAAACATTCAAGAAGGAATATGTATTTAGTATGGTGATGACAATGATATTACTTGTGATGTGCGTTCATAATAATTACCAAGGTTGTGTACAAACAGATGATTCCAATAACAATCAGATTGCAAATAATTTGTACCATGAATATTAACTGTAGTTCCTTTTGTAAATCAGCAACATATCTGAAAACAAGGAAAAAGAAGGTGTCTCATTAGTGAAAATAAAGAGAAAAAGTTGAAAAGATGGTCTCCAGGAATACAAAACTTTTCAGGAAGGACAAAAAGAATAGTTTTGTTCTGAGCATTATTGTTCGCTGTTTACTTGCAGCCTCATTTGCAAAAGACTTTCCTGATTTATCGATGCAAGTGCCCAGAGTCTACAGGGTTCCGTACATTAGACAATCTTGTGGTGTTGAGGACTGACATCCGCAAATATCTACCTGCGGACGCAACTTCTGCAGAACAGAAGTTGCAGAACTCTTCTTAATATTATTAACCATTGATTCATTAATGATTCTTGAACAATTTGTTTCAAATAATCTAATATGTAACAACCTCAACTCTGAAACAAATTCTGGCAGGTTGCCCCGTACACCATCGATATGTCAGCATGGCAAGGCATTGCATTACCTGATCAATTCAACATG